>JAFREE010000087.1:0-103274 GCA_019400425.1 Hymenochaete sp. R1 | reverse complement strand
CCCTTCTCTCTCTTCTCCCTCTGTCGTAGCGTGACCTGGTGCCCAACCCCTTGGCCATCTGTAGTCGGTTGCTGACACTTCTCAATGATGATTTGACACCACCTTCACCAGTGAGCCTTTGAAGACTTTTCAACATAAAGATCATAGTACTGATTAATAATACTCTTAGCTTAGACATTGACAGCCAGTTTGTCATGATTTGTTCTGAGTCTTTTCCTTTTTACTCCTTATTCTCCTGACTGTGTCTGAGGATTTTAGACCTATACTTTGAGTTATTGTGTTCAACCCCAGACCTCGCACAGAGCTCCACTGACATCATCTACTCCACTTACTCCACTGACATCACTCATCTACTCTACTGACATCATATCTTACCTGGTCTGTGCACCCGCTCTCGCTTAGTATAAATATATACAGTTCTTCACATGTAATTCCTCAGTTTTGGAGATAGTCGATTCTTCTCGACTATACTCTTTAGCTAAATCCTATCTCCTCTTACAAATCCTCCTCTCTTCTCTAAGTTGTAGCACGACCTGGTGCCCACTTCCTTGGCCACTTGTAGTCAGTTACTGACACCTGGGTAGGATATCCTTTGCGAACTTAGTCTATCTGTCACTTCAAGCCGGAACTTGAGTGCAGATCTCTTAAACCACTGTCACATGACCTTGCTTTGTCAGACTTCTGATCATGTCTTGATCAGACTCTAACAGTGCCCACTAGCAATGACGGAGGTCACATGCAAAGTGGAGCAGAGATAACATACTGGAGAGTGTTCCAGCGAGTTCAGAGGTTTCAAGGGGTGAAAATGAATCTATATTCAAGCTGAAGTACAAGGATACATAGGGAAAAGGTTTATATATGACTGGGGGAAGATTACATAAGTATATTATATAAAAATGGGAAAGTGGAGGAACAAAGTCTGAAGGTCTGAAGGTCCAAAAGAGCAGGATAGAGGTGACAAAAAGAGAAGTATGGAGGTAGCAGAGTTACAGGGAATAAGGTTTCAGGGATGTGTGATGTCAAGGAGCAGAGGAATCTCAGCGAACCAGGTGTTACAGTTCAACACTGTTCATATGCTTAGTTAAGTATACCCAATTACTTCATTTTATTTCTTTATTATTTTATTCTTTGTCTTTCCTTAACCTTCCATACACATGATTACATGTGATCTGTGCACAGCCTCAGTCAGTGTCTTACTAAGATACCTTCCTTATTTGTGCTTTTCTTCTCATGTACTATATATACAGCCTCATAAATGGGTGGCCTATATAAGGGCCTCACTATTACAAATGCTGTGTGCATCGGTAAAAGTTTGGTGAGGACACGATTAAGATCTTGGACGATTGCACTGAGCTCAAAGACTCTGGCACACTGCGAGAGAACTTTACAAGTTAGATTATACAAGTAAAAGGTAAATATACATGAGAAAACATGCCTGTGAGAGAACTTTACAAGAGGTCAAGCGTAAGGAGTTCAATCGCAGGATGTGAGCAATATAAGTGAAAAGGTGGAAACTATATAGCAGGAATCACATGAGAATGAGTGAGAAGGGGTCATGTGAGTGATGCATTTATAGAAGGAATATCAGATGTAAATAGAAGAAAAAGAGGGATTCCTGACACTCACCTTGTAGCCCTTGAACTTCAGATTTGATCTTCTGTCTCCACTGGTCAATACATCTTGTCTTATCTCTCCTGTCTTATAGGACTATCCCTGGGTGAGATATCCTTCGCAAACTTTGTCTATCTGTTACTTCAGGCTAGAGCTTGAGTACAGATCTCTCTTGAACCTCGGGTTGCTGTCATGTGACCCTGATTTGTCAGATTCCTAATCAATGTCTTGATCGGACTCTAACACCAGGGTGATGGAGTGGAGATAGATGATTTAGAGGTCCAGGTGGAGTGGAGTAGCTGTATGGGGCCTAGTTGGTCATGACAGTTTGAGATTATTCATTAGAGAAGTTATTGTGAAAATTGAAAGAAAGGGAAGATTGGAAATTTAGGGAGAATCATATCATTTTATCACACTGGGTCACAGTGCAAAATCTTGGAATTAGTGATCAGCACTTCTTACTTTATTGTGTACTGATATAATGACAATGAGTGTTGATCTGAGAATATATGGAATAATATTTCCATATAAAGAGGTGTCTGTGTATAAGTCATGCTCACTTAAATAAATAAATAAAATATGCTTGGCAGTATGTAAGACCTTTAAATGGTAAGTAACTTATCTAGGATAGCCTTGAAACATCTGCTGTTAGCTCAGAGGTGTGATTATTCTTTGGTTTTTGACCAACTGAAGTTTGATATTTAGTGTTTACCTTTTGGTTTTGGTGATTGGTGTTACTTTGTTTATGTTGATTACATAATTGATTTGGATTTGGATTTGCTTGCTTTGGTTTGATTTTGCTCATGTTTTTGATGTTTGCACACGTGTTTTGCTTTTGCATTAACACAGCAGACATGGTCCAATTTGTTGGCCGGACAAATGCGTCAAAAAGTGGGAAATGTATTCTAAGTTTGTCTCAAAATTTGTGAGGTTGACAAAATTCTGAAACAAACTCTTATCCTCCTGCCAAAATACGGATACATTTTCGGATTTACCTGCACAAAAAACTTCAAAAACATACTTAGAATTTCTCAAGAATTTGTGATGGGTTTTTTGAGGTCACAAATCCTCATTTGTCTGTAGTGTAAATACCTAACTACCCCATATAATCTTTCTGAGGATTAAAGATGAAATGCAGTTAAATATTTTTCTGCCAAAAGTTGATGTTGTATGTATGCCTTTTTTTAAGTAGCTGCGTGGAAGGATTAGCTAAGCTGCCAAGAGACCGCTGTGGGCGGTGAGAGCTTGGTAGAGGAGCCTTTAGACGGACGGCCATCAATGTGAGTGAAGCTCTTTCATTTGTGTTGCTTTCTTTCTTTCGTTCCTCTTCATTACCTGTTTACCCTTGCTCGTGTGTTGAGGCGGGTGATGGACAAGGCGCAGTCTTCTTCAACGTCGTCGAAGCGTCGAAGCTGGATGATGAAATATGGCAGGGACCGTGATAAGGACAAGGACAAGGAACCCAAGGAGCAGGGTCAGACGTTGAGCAGTCCCCCCGAGGGCAGAGAAGTGTCGTCTTATTCCCCGCCTCCGTCTACACATTCTCCCACTGGAGGCGCAGGCCTCCCTTTTACCCGTTCTGCTTCATCTTCGGCTTTGGGCGGGTCCCAGTATCCGTCCGCATATGGCACTGATCAGCGATCGTTTTCCAGTCCTCGCTCCAGCACCAACAGCCTTTTGACCAAGCAGCAACTTGATACCAGACAACAGCTGGATCGTGAAGCGACTCAAATCATCATGAACGCCTTAGATCGTTCGACCTCGAACTCGAACGAAAACTCAGCATCGTCCCAAGAGCCGCCAGCAACCCCGGTGCCTTTGATCCCACAACCTTCGAGGTCCTCCGGCGCATTCTCTAGGATGTCTTTTTCTTCGGTGATGGGTGGATTCTCATCTCTCTCTTTCTCTCGTAACTCCACAAATGATGACCGAGATCGTGGCCGCTCGCGCGCCAAAGATCAAGAAAAGCCGCGTTCATCCTCTGCCGCTTCGAACAAGTCTGGTGACGAGACGGACACAGGACTCCTAACTCGAGCACGCAGTACCTCGCCATTCCGCCGCAGAAAGGCAAAGATACGCGATCCGTCACCGGCAGTTGGCGCCCTTAAGATGTCCCAGTCAGATATCGAATCGGAGGTAGAATCAAGTTCATCTCAAAAGCAGATTCGCCCTCGCAACAGTGCTTTTACGACAACCACAGACGAAGACTCTGCAGATGAAGAGGGCGATGACGAAGGCGATTCAGACGATTCGTGGGACGAAGGAGAGCCGTTTGACCCCATCACAGAGTCAAACACAGAAAGGAATGCGATTGTTGAAGTCCCAGAAAACGACTCTTTGGACGGGCCTGACCCTTTGGGAGAGGGTGTCAATATAGTCGTGCCTCCTGAACCGTACTTCCCTTCGACTTTGAATGGAGCTGATCGTAGGGGGCCAAGACGAAGGAAGTCCACGCGCCATACGACACTTCCGTGTATAACAGGTCGTCCAACCTTCCTTCGTGATCGATGCACGATTATTCTCACCCAAGGCGATCCACCACAAGCACTTGCAGATAATGGTCGGCGCCCGCGAAGATACGTTGTTGCAAGTGATCTGAGCGAAGAAAGTCGATATGCCGTAGAATGGGGAATAGGTACAGTTCTGAGAGACGGAGACGAACTGTGAGTTTCTATACTATTTATCCCCCCTGATGTTCTTGACGCCAGTCAAAGGTACTTGATCTCGGTCAATGAAAATGAGGCGAAGGGTGAGCTTTCTTACCAAGTATAATCAATGGTGTCTAAAATTCGCTCCCTAGTCGATCCGCCTCATCCAAACCAAGCGGATAGAGTATCGAAACTTCGCAATCAACAAGAAGTGCGTCCTTCTGCGACATCCTTCAAAGCGCCGACTAATCTCTTTTCGTCAAGCGTCAAACCTTGGCGTATATTCTAGTTCGTCAGGTCATCGGACTCCTTCAAAGGACGAAACTCCACGTCTCAGTTACATGCCAAGCGTGGCATGCAAAAAATAGCAAGCATATGCTTCTAGGTACACACGCTAGATACTGAACCGTCAACGGATACTAAGCATTGAGTTTAGACGTTGTGGATCATCTCGAGCCAACCATGCTAATCGTGGGTTCTCGTGGTTTGGGCCAGCTGAGGGGGCAAGTGCAATTGTTATTGTAGTGGCTTCACCGGTCTCACAGCTTCCAACAGTATCATTCTGGGGTCAACTTCGAATTATCTAGTTCAGGTGAGTGGCATTTTTTGCCGTTCTTGCGCTCTCTTATCTGTCTCTCAGAAATGCTCCGTGCCAGTCATGGTTGCTCGACGCAGGTTGAAGCGCCCACCTCGCCGTTCCGCTCATCTTTCCACCCATCGCGCCCGTGTCTCATTGGCAGAAGCTGCAGGCGTGGAGCGTATGACGCCTAAGGTGGATGAAGACGTCGAACATATGCGTGATGAGTTGGAGCGCGATGAGGAACGAAGAGAGGAAAATCACGACACTTTGGCGGAAGCCGACGACGACGAAACAGAGCACGAGGCAGACACTACCATACAGATCGGAGAGAAAGTAGCGGGTGACTGAATGACTTCTAGATTGTTGTCACACTTGCGCCGTGAGCGACTGTATATTATTGCGACTATAAATGTACGTAGAAGATCGGTGGTGAAATGAGGAAGAAAGGAGTGTTCACTACTGTTCCGCCCGAACAAGTAGACTGATTAAGTATTGAAAGTGACGCAGTCTAGTACTATATCTAGGGGAAAAAACGCCTTACTTGCATCCAACAACCTTCCGGTCAATCTTCCCCTTGGTCAAAAGGTAAATGAAGATGTGGATCGTCTATATTTGATTGCTTCCAAATCTTCCACTCCGCAGAATCCTTCAAAGTTTCCCGCGTACCCATTTTTGCTATCCGTCGATAATTCTCGATCCCTTTGTCCGCTTCAATGAAATGCTTCAAGTCCGGAATAGCCGAAGGGTCTCCAAATCCGATTTTCTTCAAGAAGGATTCGATATTGTCTGCTCCCACGCCATTAGGGTAAATCATGGGTCGATACTTTCTTTCCTTTGCTGCTCGAAGATTCCTTGATATAGCACTAGGTTTCAGTGCAGAGCGCGATATAGACCAATGGATGGACCCTAGACGATGTCAATAGATTGCGAAAATGACCAGTGAATCATACACACAAGGCTTTGACGATGAAAATACGCTGGTAGGATTCGCGGCTCGCTCCCCTCCGACATAGTTCCCAACTCGGACGTCTAATTGGATGATTGGTCGATCGGTATCCGAGTCGATCATAGGTATCTCATCCGGACCAAAGTTCTTTGAATCTTCTACGGGTTGCACCCAAAGATGCATTACATTGGGATTGTACGTCTCGGCGAGACACGCGACGGTCTGCATGTCAATAATGAAAGTAAGACGGTATGCCAGCAAAACAGGTTCGAGCACATACTTTTCCTGGAAAACAGTTAGTCACTTCTTCCGCGATGACTTCTAGGAGTTTAACGCATTTATCAAAGACTCGATTCCCTGCTTCCGAAGCTTTAACCGGGCGCCCAGTGTCAGAACCAAATATATGTGCATCGATTGTTTCTAAAGGCAGATATTGGAATCCAAACATCCGAGCAGTGTTGTGGTACGCAAGAAAGATGCCATCCATGTTACCTATCCGCACTTGGAAGCTATCGCACGTCAGTTATCGATTGATATAATGACAAGAATCCACAGACCTGTATTTCAGGAACGCCGAGCAGATAAGATCGTAATATTCTCTATCAAAACTCTTGATTTTGCCGTGCAGAGAATCAATGGTATATGTCGAGTTTTCCTAAAGTCAATAGTCACATAAGGAGTCCTCGATTTCGATAAAATTGTGTGCACCTTACTTTGAAGTTGAGCTTATCCATCCGTATGGGCAAGACTGCTCTTGTTTTAATATCGAATACGCCAGTCCCAGGTAGACGCGGATCTATACAATCGAGCTGCGAGCGCATCACAAAGCTATTCGACTGGTGCCAGGGCATCAAAAACTTAAATCAGGCAGTTAGAATAGCGATTACCTTAGAGTATCTATAGGAGCTTCTTTGCTTTTCGACTGGTCGGTCTGAGTTGACTGAGTGCAGTAACTCTCCAAATTTGGCCTTAGGCAGTGTCAAAAAGCTTTCTAACATGGTGCCCTGGTATTACATCGCAATTAACAAATGCTTTTATCACTGACCAAAGGTACGCACCATGTAGCACAACACATTCCAGCGTGCATCGTCATCGTCAGTGCTATCAGAGTCTATCATGTATACCCCATCAAGGTTTCTAAAGAATACTGCAGAAGGCATTCGTTGACCAGGCGTAAATTTCTTAGACTAGAAAGGAAATTAGTTGTAACACAGTAACATATCAATAATAATAGCTCGCCATTTTAGTAAAGGGCTCGGGCAATCCCCAAAGTCTAACTGGTTTGAAACGAGAAACGAGGAAGTATATGTGACTGAGAAGGCCCGACAGCGACGACGTCGACCCAGCAAATCGTTTGCGCTCTTTCATAGCTAGGTCGCGTAATACACGATCTCGAGAACTTGGAGCGAAGGGTTCCAGCCTCTCGAACGCGAAGTCTTTGATATTGGGTATCGCTTGCACATAGGGTGTAAAGTTGTAGACTGCCGTACGCGGATCCTGTATCCAATGAACACCTTCACTGAGCAAGAAGAAAAGTGGCATGGATTGTCTGTGTGTAGTCCCAATATTGGTTGTACATACTTGAAAAGGGTTCTATCGAGTCCGTGAGCAAGAACCGGTACGCCTGCACGCGATGTTGAATCCTTGATCTCTGTATAAGGATTATGTACAAGGATTATGAGAAATGTGTTGTGAAGCAATTTACGGTATGGTACCTTGCAATGTATCATCTTGCGTATGTTCCAGTAGGCCTTCTACCCGCCGACTGTGGGGGGTCGATCGTGAAAAATGTTTTGCGTTTCGTCTGCTCTGACCACTGCTCCCCGCTGATGTAGATTGAGGTCTGAGCTCTATAAATGACAATACCGGTCAGAGTCCGACCCCTCTTTTCAATCTTCTCCAGTACTTACGTTCATTTTTCAAATCCTCCACCCACTGATCAACGATGAAGCTACTATCTCTATTCATTTCTTTAGGGTCATCATCTATCGAAGTAGTCGTAGTGCTTGACTTCGTTTTCTGTTTATTTTTCCTTTTGGACAGTAGCTTGTCTTTCTCGACTCGGATGAACTTCTGTAGTGCTTTTTTTGCGTCCCGCTTTTCGGCTCTTGTGCCTTCCGGCGGTTTTGCGTATTTCAGTTGTTCTAGTCTTGCACCATGGCTTAGATTGGTTTCCGCCGCTCGCTTTTCCTTTTTACGGCTACCTGACAAGCACACTAACAGTAAATTCATGAAGCCGGCGATAATATGAATGGCGAGTGCTCACCAATGTCCTGCTCTCCCTCTGGTTTACGCGATGTCGCAAAGTAGCGCGACCGGTCCGCGGCACTACACGCTGTTATAGAACGAGGCTGAACGCATAGCCGATGTAGATGTTTGGGAGATATAGCGAGCTTTATGTCATGCTTTAAGAGCGAAGCAGAAAGCATGCAAGCAAAAGCTAAAGGACTCGGATGTAGGGTGCAAACGAAAGGAAGTTGGGATGGGACAGAGGAGTCTTCAGTTGAAGATCTTCGCGCAGATCTACGTTAGCGCTTCCGAAGCTTTCGGATCACTATGACGGCTACTGAGACTTACAAGATGGATTCAACTTCGTCCTACAAACAGTGCTGGGACATAGATATGACGCCCGTGCACGCATATATAGTGAAAACTATCTGACACTACGACAACAACAAGCTATGATTCTATCTCCTCTTTGCCATCTGCATCGTCAAGTTATCGATATACATTTGCAATGTTGCATTGCCCGAGCTAAGTTTTTCGATGTCTCCTTGCACCGTTTTCACTTTAGAGTGAAGTGCTATATAGAATCACTTTATCTTAGCAATTTTGAGGCCGGAGAGCCCATGCTTTCACGTACTTCTCAAGGCGTTCTGGGACGCCAATAGATCGCTAAACGTATCCTGAATGCGCTCACTTCATCAAAATTAAATTATTGGACACTTACGACATAACCTTCTCTTTCTTTAATGCGTCTTGTACGACGTTCCCCGTTGATGAGGCTGGTATACTCCATGCCGCGGCGTCGTCGTCGAACATGGTGGTGGTATCAATGAGACCGACGGTTACAATTCTGAACCGTCTTGATGATGGGTGCTTGATTACGTCATCAGCTTAGCTTGTGAACGCGCGTCACTGAAACTGCAACCGAAACCAGAGCAGAGGCCTGCCCGTAATTCACTTTCTCTCTTACCGCAATCCTCACATTCGTCTCTTTTATTTACACTTTGTCGTCAGTAGCTAGCCTGCGATGGCATCTGACCCTCTTCTCGCTTTCAAGGCTGGTCGCTATCAAAGAAGACACGGCACCAATACGCTCGATGCGATTGCCACCAAAGGTGCAATCTCAATGTACAATGAAGACGGTCTTCTGCATTTTCAATGGAAGAACAGGGAGACAGGAGAAATTCCAGACGTGTGTATATCACCTTTCGCTGTGAGGTAACCTTGAAATGCTCACCCCAAAGAATTTCAGGACTTGATTGTCTTTGCACAAGATGCATCGTTCACCAAGGTGGCGGAGGCACCAGGAGGGCGAGCGTATGTTCTCAAGTTTTCGTCCTCCAACGAGAGACATTTTGTAAGTTCCTTTTACCAGATCTTTATGCATTAGGATATTCACTGATAATTTAACTCTTTCCCGTGTAGTTTTGGTTCCAGGTAAATGCATTTGATATGTATTTTTCCGAGCTTGCAGTATGCTGACAACCCACTCACTATTTCCAGGATGCGTCACCTGCCCGCGACGAAGAATTCGCTAATAACGTCAATTCATTGTTGGAAGATCCTGAGAGCGTTTTAACCTGGAATTTCTCTCCTGGAGGCGTGACTACTTCTGATGCTCACAGTGGTTCAGGAGGCCAAGACTTGATGGAGACAGACTAAAGTCCAAATTTCTCTTAGCATTTATTCATATTGCAATGTAGAACTTAGGCCCGCAAACCCCTGTACTTTCTAATTCCATCGATGCTCGATACTGATTCATGTACATGTGTGATCTTACGCGCTTCGTCACGGTCACGCGCCGAGTGAGACGTGAGACGGTGTTATTCGCATGCCCTTGCTCCTTGCTCCCCTTCATCCTAATGCAGCGTTAGTATGGCTTCGCTGAACAAGCTCGCCATTCGTGGCATACGCTCCTTCGATGATAAGAGCATCGCTGTCATTGAATTCTTTTCGCCAGTGACAGTTATCGTAGGACATAACGGCTCAGGCAAAACTGTAAGCAAACCGTCCAACTTACGCCGTCCATCTCTTGATAAGTCTTTGCCATCGTTGTCGTAATCTTAGACTATCATAGAATGCCTCAAATATGCTACGACGGGTGACCAACCGCCGAACTCGAGAGGTGGTGCCTTCGTCCATGATCCAAAGATGGCAAATGAGAAGGAAGTGAAAGCACAAGTGAAATTAAGGTTCGTGGCTGCCAATGGCCAACGGATGCTAGCTGTTCGAAATCTGTCTGTCACCATGAAGAAGACAACCGGCTTGACCATGAAAACGCTAGAAGGAATCTTGTCTCTGGCCGATGGAGCATCGAACGGCAAGGTGTGTATTCATGCTTCTCCTAAACGCGGTTCGATCTCACGAACCCTCGCCGACTTTGTGGATTTAAAAGAGGGCAACAATCTCTACTAAGTGCGCAGAAATAGATGCTGAGATTCCAAATCTTCTGGGCGTGTCGAAAGCTGTTCTAGAGAATGTCATTTTCTGCCATCAAGAGGATTCGTATTGGCCACTGGCTGAGCCCTCGACGCTGAAGAAAAAGTTTGATGACATATTTGAGGCAACAAGGTGCGTTGCTTACACACGACTCCATTGACCTTTCTCAGCCATTTTTAGATACACCAAAGCTCTTGATAACATTAAAGCCCTGAGAAAAGAACGTGTAGCCGACCTCAAAGTCGACAAGGAACGCCTTGAATCGCTTTTCAGAGAGAAAGCACATGCTGACAAGCTAAAATCGAAGATCAACGAGCTGCAGACAAATATCTCACTAAAGGAGATGCGACATGAGTCAATCCGCAATGAATGCGACCAGCTTATTGCTTCAAACAAGAATTTCTACGAGTCTGCTACGAAATTCCGCGAAAAATACATGGAAATTCAGCATCTCCAGGATGACGTCGATCGGTACAACTCAGAGTTAGTGGATATCAAGTTGCATGTCAAGGAGCTCACAGGTTCTTATTTTCGACTTGTCTTCCCCTGCGCTGTGTAATGACTTGAATTCTGAAGAGTCGGATGAACAGCTAGCCGAGCGCCGAAAGAACTTCGATCAATACAAGCTTGATGCCGAAAATAATCTTAAGCAAGAGACAGTAAGGCTTGAGGATACCCTCGAGGATCTCCAGAACTCCCGTGACTCGCTGATGGCCTTGCGTCAAGACAGAGGTGCTTTGGAAGCCGAGGCGAAAGTACGTTGCACCTATCCTTGCCAGTCCTTTACCCGCCATTAAGTCTTAACGCAGAAACACGCACGAGATGTTGAAGAGCGCGATAAAGAAATACAACGAATCGCAGAACAGTTTCATTTGAGAGGCTTTGAATCACCGCCGTTCGATAGAGAGCGGCTGATGCAATTCAGATCGCAGCTCGAAGAACTACTTCGCAAGTCACTGGGAGACTTGGAGAAATTTGAGGTGAGTTTTTATCTTCGAAGTTGTACTCCTTATGCACTGAGAGCAAGGTTTTGCCGTTAGACTGACGGAAACTTTAAACTTGCCGAACTCCGCGATGAACAAGCCAAACTGCGCACCGACCACAGATTGTTGGAGCAACAAAGGGCAAATCTACAGGAGAATATTGTACGTGAGAGCATAACAGTTGAAACAAAACTGAGCCAACAGAGCCGTTCATCTCACAGTCCCGGCTACAAAGGTCCATATCAGATACGGAGACGACAATCACGTTGGGACAATCCCTTCCGCGAGAACTTGCTACTCTGCGAGCTGATATCGAAGACAAGGACTCCCGGATCGCAAAAGTCAAAGAACAGATCAGAGAGTCTTCTTACGAAGATCGTATTCAGAACACTGTAAACAGCATAAGGGCTCTGGAAGAGAAGCGTGATGGAATGAATCTAGAACTTAGGAATCTCAGTCTCCAAGCAGATACCCGTGCAAAGCTCGATATCAACCGAACCGAAATCAAAAGGAAACGTCAGGACATCGAAGATGTCATTGAAAGGAGTAAAATCCGCTTCCGGCGACTCGTAGGACTCGAATTACGCATTGAGGCTATGGAAAGCGACGTAGATAGGACGCTCCGGTATGCGGTAAACTGATCCCTGCTTCATGATACGCTTAAATTGTTCTAGGGACAAAGAAAAAGAATCGGTGGAAGCGGAAAGCCATTTCAATAGCTTGAACGCGACTGTGAAGCATATCGAATCAAATATTACATCTCTGTCAAAGCAACTGAAGGAAAAGAAAAGGGAACTGAAGGGTAGGCTTAATGCCCTATTTTCTTTTCGGATTAAGGTGTGACTGACTAGTTTGAAGAGCTGGATGATCTATTGTTATCTCGACTCAGTGAGCATGACTCTGTTCAGACGGCTATCGACGAAGCAGAAGCGGAGTTGGAGCTCAGAAGAACGTGAGTTCTAGCAGGACTTATCTTTCCTTCACTCAATATGTCAACCTAGGACAACGTCCTCTGTAAAGGAAAGGAAAGAAGTGTACGAACTCTTACTCTCCCAGGGCCGTCGGCTGAAGAAATGTACCGCTTGCAACCGATCTTTGGACGATCACGAGATGCACGAATTTGAGAAAAATGTGGATTGAGCTATTTTCTAATTCTATTGGGATGCTAACTCACCTTACTTGCAGCTGGCAGATCAAGTCCAAAGCCTGAAACCTGAAGAACAGGAGAAACTCAAAGACGAGGCAGAAGTATGGGAAGAGGAACTTCGAGAATTACGCGAACTCGCGAAGACAGAAATGGCACGGGAAGTACTTAGGACGCGGGATGTACCACAGCTCGAGGACCAATTGAAGCAAGACGAAACACGTCTGCCAGAACTGATGGCCTCGAAAGAAGAAGTCTGTGTGTGTATTTGTCTCTATTAGATCAGTAGCTGACTCCTCCATAGGCACAAGAGCAATTAGATAGAGTCCGCCAAGAATCAAAGGATCTTCAAATACTCAAGCAGCAGTCAACTCTCGCTTCAGAGTCGAATAAAATTATCGAGAAGCTCGAATTCGAGATAAAACGCCTTGAAGACGGACTTTCCAATTCGGGTTCGATTAAGACAGCAGATGATGTCCAAGATGAGCTCAATGGTCTAAAAGTGCAAATGTGAGTGGGTTGGTTATGTGTCATAATTGTCTCACCTGGGCGCAGACACCGACTTGAGCAAGAAAAGCTCGGTACTCAAAATGACCGCGAGCAACAAATCAATCGCCTTAGGCGCCAACAGGACGAGCACAATGCGATCAAATTGCAAGAAAGCAGCCTGGAGTTCAAGGTCCGCGAACTTCAGACGCTTGAATCCAAGCTCTCACAACAACGGCACGAACTTGAAGCTTCGAGTGCCAAACTGAAGGCCAGTCTCTTCTTGAAATATCCTTTCCTCGTGTTGACTCAGAGTAGGGGCTGAGCGAACAAATAAAAACGAATGCTCTACCCCTCGAAAAACTGCAACGCGAATACGATCTTCTAAAGGAAGAATCTTCCCTAAACATTAAACGTGCACAAGAGCAATGCGAACAGGTACGGCGAAGCTCTGATTCCTTTGGCAGATCAAACAAGGATATCGAACTGTAAGCCCCTTCATTTCGCAATTGCAATTTACTGACAATTTGAAGGTTCGTGAGAAACAAACGTGGGAAGGCGCTCGAAAGATGCGAGGCGGACATCTTAACCAGCGAAGAAAATATCGCTGAACAGGAACGCGCTATTGAAGAAATTCGAAAAGCTAAAAGCAAATGCGAAAAGGAAATTCATGAAAGTGACAGCTTTCTCTCCAACCTTCGTGATAACGAGCGGATACGAAAATTGAGGAGGGCCATCAAGGAAAATAAAGAGAAAATAGATGCATTTGATATGGAGGAAGCGGCCAAAGCGCGTCGTCAGTTTGATGAAAAGTATGCTTTACAGAAGAAGCGCGAGGGTGATATGGAAGCCGAGGTACGCTTGACCAATTACTCAAGCTTTCTGTTTTGTCAATGATTCTCTTCGCCAGTACTCGCGGCTTGGTGGTGAAATTAGCTCTCTAAAGGACCAATTAAGCGAAAGGGATAAGGATCTTGTCGAATTTAAAGACGTGCAGAAATCCTATACTGAGCAACTAATCAAAGTGAAGGTACGAGATATTGTACATGTAACATCCGAATGATCCCACGGGAGACGTAGATGTCCGACATGGCCAACAATGATCTGGAAAAATATGCTAAGGCTCTCGATAAGTGAGTGATTTATGCAACGTGACAGCTATCCGACCCTGATCCGTTTTTAGTGCAATTATGAAGTATCACAGTTTGAAGATGGAAGAAGTTAACGATACCATGAGATATCTTTGGAACAAGACGTACCAAGGCACTGGTCAGTCTTGTGCTTTCTATTTAGTTTAGCCCTGTCTCATTAGAATGAAACAGACATCGACGGTATTAGGATTCGGTCAGACGCAGAAGGGGGTGCATCGAAAAGGTCTTATAATTATCGTGTAAGTCTCAGAACTTAGTTTTAATCCGCGCTCATTCCTAGCCCGGCACAGGTTGTCATGACCAAAGATCAGGTGGAAATGGATATGCGCGGGCGCTGCTCTGCCGGTCAAAAGATGCTGGCATCAATCATCATAAGGCTCGCGCTCTCAGACTCTTTCGGGCAAAATTGTGGTATCCTCGCGCTTGACGAACCTACTAACGCACTGGATATCGAGAACATCGATGCCCTTGCAAGCAGTCTCGTTGAGTAAGTGTGACGCTCTCTTTGAAAGTGTTTGTCAAACTCACCGTATGCATAGTATTATCAATGAGCGCAAAAATCACGCAAATTTCCAGCTGATCATTATCACGCATGACGAGAACTTTCTCCGGAAACTCGGGCAAGCCAATGTCATGGAGTATTATTGGTGAGTCAGGCGAGAACCAATTCGTATAGATATCTAAAGAATTGGCAGGCGTGTATCTCGTGACGCGAGACAAAAGTCTATAATAGAAAGGCAACGTGTAGTGTAACTTCCAACCACAGGGTTTCATACAACTTAAAGCCACCGACTGGCAAATCAAATTGACTATTCTGCGCGCTTCCTTTCACCGACTTCTTTTGCAGATAAAGGCCAACTGCAGTCCGTTCGGTCGGGGGTTGGTTAAGCTTCGGGTCAACTGACTTCTGAACGCCGGGCTACTCTTGCTTCCTCCGAGGAGTATCCTCGTGCTTCGAATTCGTTGCCAGAACTAAAACCACTTTCTATTTGATTCTGAAGTCTGACTCTTGAACTAAATCTTTCGGGTTAGGAGCTCAGACTCCAATAATGCAAGCACCGGCGTCTGTCTCTCTGGGTAAGAGCCTCATGATCTTACCGTATTGGTTTTATCCTTCTGATGAGTTTCTTCTGAGTATCAATTAGGCATGATACTCAACCAAACGTTATGATTTTCAACATCTCGCTGTTTGTGCAAGTAGCTGGAAGTAGCCGTCGAATAGTGTACGTACTCAAAACAAACCCAAAGTATGGATGTCGGTTATATCTCGCGCCCCGCTTCCGAGAAATCAATCTGGTCAGAGTCTGCGGCGGTTTGGCGGCCATGGCCGCAGCGTTCGAAGTGGAGAAGGACCCGAATGTCGCACTTATGATGACCCGAAATTCGCTCGAGTTTATTGAGAATGGGTGGGCTAGGATGCACATATAAGACTGGCATCATTGAGGATCCCCTCTTTCTCGCTCGCTTTGCCTCTTGCCCCACCCCCCTCCGCAAACAAATCATTCACATATAAAAGAAATTCCAATGTCACTATGCGTCTGCCACCCTCATTACCAACATCTCTGCACTTTTCAGCTTTTTCAACAGTAAAGTTTTGATTGTAGCAGGCGAATGGTATAGTGCGGTTCGTATCTTCTTGGCTCTTTTATGGGAAGGGTGCTAAGTCTTGATAAAGCGCAATGTTTGCAAGACTTGAAGTGCTATAGCTTCGTTCCGGCAAGGCGTGTGAGTCACAGCAACCATCCTTCGATACCTTTGAGACTGACTTTTTGAGCGGCTTAGCTACTCCCGCGCTTTTCTTAAGCATCTTGAGGAACATCCGTGCGAGGGATTGAACAATTCCCTGTGTTACTCGTAATCGTTGCTTCGACATCACAAGACAAATACTTGCTCTTCCATTGCTCGCCGAGAGGCAAACATGGATAGTTGTACATTCGCCGATGTACAGGCTGACTGGCGGCGGGTTTTATCTCTGCGAGCTGACGGCTCGCCATCATTCGGGAGCTGCGATTGGTGAATACGACTAATTTGTTTAGTGGCACCATGCGCTTTCACGACTCTCCCTATCGCTTTAAGTTCGGAGTGTGACCAAGCACAGCGAATGGCGTCCTAAGATCTATGTCATACATCAAAGCAACTTGGGTTGACTGTCAGAGTCGGCGGAATCACGCGGGAAGAAGGCGCGGCATCATCAGGCGAGTTTGTAGACGCTTCTAAAAATAAATTAGTCTAATCGCAGCCTCAGTTCATGCGTGACGTTGCACGTGTGCCCGGTGGGAGTCTCAGTACCTAGTGTGGTATAGAACTTCCAGTGCGCTCACGAAGACTGAAATTCCGGTTCGATATCGGTGCGGTCGTCCAGCTTTCTCTGCGAGCGACAGCTTCACATGGCATCGTCCACCAGGGTCGCTTGCCGATGATGGTGCGCTGAGCTTATGAAATTCCGCCTTCTTACCCAATGCTTGCCCCCGCATAACCGGATTTTTTTGTCTTTAAACCCTCATTTCCTCTGCCCATCTTCTCGTCAAACCTATGGAATCTATCTGCTTCGCGAATATGACGGGATAACCCCGGTTCCGTGCTCTCTGAGCACAAGGCACACGCATTTGTAGGCTTGCTCCTATCCGCTTCTGCTATTGAAGATGATCAAGCATGACCTCCTCTCTTGCTCTTGAGTTGGCGCCATATTCTTCTATCAGCGCCCTCTCGCCATGCTCCACATATAAAAGCAAGTGAAAAACGGCACATTTACTTGGACTTTGATAGTTGTAAGTCTGCATCGTCGCCCCACCCCAAGGATGTCCGGTATCCAACAACTCAGCAGCTTGTCCTTTGACGACCAAAAGTCTTTCTTCGATTTCGGATTCGGTCAGGTCATTCAGCCTCCATTTAAATGTGTTCATCACGCATTTGAACACTATGCGAGGTCCACCCCAAATGCCATAGCTGTTGAGTACTTGGGTTCTTCAATATCGTACGAAGAACTCGACCGTCAGTCAAATGACATTTCGGTTCTCTTGCGAAGCCTGGGAGTCCGACCTGGAGCTCGGGTTTGCTTTCTTGTTCGGAGGTCCATTTCCATGATCGTTGGTATCCTGGGGATTTTGAAGGCTGGTGGGCAATATGTGCCGTTAGACGGTGACATTATTACCCAATCCACCTTGGATTTCATTATCGAAGACTCGAAACCAGCAGTGATCGTAACGTTACGCGATTTCTACGGCCGGCTCGCCGGTCGCACCGCATTCGTCCTGGAAGACGCATTTGAGCGTATTGCAGACCCAACCTTTTCCCATGGCCAAGTTGAGGATATTTCTTCCCCTGATGATGGCATCTACGTCATTTATACATCCGGTACGGTTTTCGTTTACTTCATCCGAAGGTTACGAAAATCCAGTATTAATCGCCTTCCGACAGGTACAACTGGGAAACCAAAAGGAGTGGATGTACTACACCGTAATGTCACAAATCGTGAGTTTCACATCGAAATTTTATCTACTTCATATTTACGAGTCATCACAGTTGTGTGCTTGGAGCCGGGAAATGTTGGCATGCGGCCTGGTAGAAGAGTTGCGCAACTGTTGAATGTTGCCTTCGACATGTGCGCTTGGGAAGTTTTGGGTTCATTGAGCAACGGTTGTACATTGTGCATTCGGGGGAAATCATCAAAGGAGTGGCGTGCGTTAATGAAAACTGTGGACATTGTTATTGCAACGCCCTCTATATTAGGTCAGATTAAGACTTGCAGATTTCGGAAGAGGCAATTACTTACTATGTTTTAGCCCCTCATAATCCTTTGGATTATCCTAATCTCAAGTATGTCGCGACGGCTGGAGAAGCATGCCCTCAAGGTATTAACGGTCCTCATGTCCCTTTTTGTCTATAATACTGACAATCTCCTACTTCCAGCTCTTGCAGACTGTTGGGCCAAGGTTACAACCTTCTTCAATAGTTGCGGTCCGACAGAAGTATTTATTCGTATTCTTTCTTTGCCTTCCACGTCTCACGAGCAAATCCTAGATTACAATTGTGAATACGATTAAGCAACATCGCACTGGGGAGCCGATCAGCATAGGCAGGCCAACGCCCAATAACAACGTCTATGTCCTTGACGAAGATATGCGACCGGTACAAATTGGTCAAAAAGGCATCATGTGGGCCGGAGGAGCAGGTATCACCAAGGGCTATCTGAATCTCCCTAGCAAAACCGTTGAACGTTACAAAACTGATCCTTTTTCGCATATACGGTAAGTTCAGTGAATATTTCTCTGAGCACATGTTTACAGCTTCTAGCGATTTAATGTTTAACACGGGGGACCTCGGACGATGGACGACTAATGGCGAACTTGAGCATCTTGGCCGCGTAGATGATCAGGTGAAAATAAAAGGCTTTCGAGTCGAACTTGACGGAGTTTCTTCTGCGATGGAGGCATGTTTGTTTTGATATTTAGTTCATCCCCGTGCTTATGATCTCATAGACATACCACGGCGTAACTGGTGCTGTAGCACTTCTCATCGATGCCGAACTTTGGGGATTTGTCACTCCAGAAGATGTCGATACTGAGAGAGTTCGTTCTGCAACGTCAATCATTCAGCCATATTATGCAGTGCCGACCAAGTACAAGACTTTGAAAGAGTTCCCGCTGACGAAGTACGTATATCACAGATTTAGAGTTGATTTTTGTTTACAAAAGACGCGTTGCTTTAGAAATGGTAAAATTGACAAACGGATGCTTCGAGCCATTGTAAAGGAGTCGATAGAGTCTAGGGCTCGTGTCTTGCAACCATCAGCGAAAGCAAATCAATCCAACGCCGTAATAAAATCGGGACCAGTACTTCGATCACTGCCAATGAGTGGAATGATGTGGGTTGATACAACGTCATTACCATCAGCTCCGCCTCCCGTTTATCAGAAGGAGGCGCATGCTTCCGAGACAGCAATCATCCCGACCAGCATTTCTGGAGCAACGCAGGGGTTCAAGGTAGCGAAGGAAAAAGGCCAGGACACCGAATCGGGACTCTCTATAGCTTGGGAAGGCTATGAGCAGGAGACCCTTCCAGAAAAAAGAAACGGGCATATCGTTCGAAACTTAAGACATCAAGTTTTCACCCTTTACCGTCGTCTTTTTGGGATGGTCTTCATCGTAAACATTGCTGTGTTAATCGCAACGTTCATAAGACATTCGCACGATGCACAAAGTTTAGGGCTCGTTGTAGTCTCCAACATCTTTTGTGCTGTTCTTATGCGGCAAGACTATGTCATCAATGCATTTTTTGACATTTGTTGTTCTGTCCCACCATCGTAAGTAGGCCCAGTTACGTAACTCTCACAGTCCTGACACTTTTCTCCCATCAGTTGGCCGCTTGCTATTCGACGAGTGGCCGCACGTGTGTACCACATCGGAGGCCGTGAGTGTATCAGTAAATCCACGCTTATTTTCCTTACATCGGGAATCTTCAGTGCATTCTGGATGTGCTATTTCTGGTGTCATCTGGCTTTTGGCGTTCACTGTACAAGCCACATCGGAGTTGCTGCACGGCGGAAAGGTTACTCAATACCTTACACACACAACGATTATTATTGACACACCGTTGTAGTGCTCACCATTGACTGTGTCCTTGACGTATTTCGTGCTGTCACTCTTGATTGGGATCATCGTATTCGCATTTCCTAAGTTCAGGACGGTATTTCATGATCGATTTGAACGGAGTCACCGATTTCTTGGATGGACCGCAGTTGTGCTTGTTTGGTTACAGGTAAGTACAGTGTTCAGCCTAAATCTTAATCATCGGTCGACTGTTTTTTTCAGGTCATTTCCCTGGTCAATGACTATAGGACTGTAGGACAAACATTAGGCGGTGCTCTTGTTCGAGCGCCTCCGTTCTGGCTCATGGTCGTTCTGACTACATCAATAATACTTCCGTGGCTGCGACTACGGAAAGTACCAGTTCGCGCGGAAGTGTTGTCCAACCACGCCGTCAGGCTGTACTTTGACTATGGTGGGGGACCATCGTGTATCGTGTCATTCAGTCAAGCACTAACATACTACGTTCGTCGCAGTCACCCCTGTCCCAGGAAGCTTCACCAGAATTTCTGACAGTCCGTTGTTTGAGTGGCACGGCTTCGCCACTATCCCTGAGCCTGGAAAGAAAGGATACTCTTTGGTTGTTTCCCGAGCTGGCGACTGGACAAGTAAACAAATCGAAAACCCGCCATCGTCTTTATGGGTGCGAGGTATTCCGACGTGCGGAGTTCTCAGGATAGTACCTCTGTTTAGACGCCTTGTGTTTGTGGCAACAGGTAGTGGGATAGGGCCATGTGCTCCATGCATCCTAGAGCAGCGCGTCCCCATACGTCTGCTGTGGACTTCTCCTAATGTGAGGAAGACATTTGGGGATGAGCTTGTCAACTCTATCTGTGAGGCGTCGCCCGGTTCTGTGATCTATGGTTTGTTCTTTCCCTTCTCTCTTCGAAAATTCAGCTTAGATTAAAGTATAAATTGCCAGATACTCGAACACACGGAAAGCCCGATATGGTGAAGCTTACATACCGGCTTGTACGCGAATTCGAAGCAGAAGCCGTCTGCGTCATCTCGAATCAAAAATTGACAAGGAAGATAGTTTACGGTATGATGAGCAGGGGTATTCCGGCATTTGGTGCCATCTGGGATTCTTAACATTTCTGTGTATACACTTGTAGAATATTATCATTTTTTACTGAAATGTTATCTGGAAACAAAACGAAACAAAGCCTATTTCCATTCAAAGACTCTCGAATCCTTCGCCTTCGTGTTTCAGCGAAATTTTCGATGATGGATATTAGAATAATTACATAATGGTGCGAATAGGTAAGGAGGAGAGGACCATGGCGCGACGCCAAACTCGAGCCATTTCTCTCTCATGCACGCTTTAAAACCTGAATCTACAAGCCTTCATAAAACTAAAGAGGGATCATGGAAAAGCTCCTCTATAGAGCTTACGCACCACCCAACGGCGAGAAACAAGGCTGCAGCACGCAAGTACCTTGCGCCAGGCTCAATTATTTTGTGCGATAGGGCTCTGTCATCGGTGTTAACTCCAGAACAGAAAGGGCGACGCTGTGATCTCTGCTTCCGAACACGTTCTTCTCCAAATTTCAGGCGCTGCACGGGTTGCGTTCGCTATTGGTATTGCGATTCAACTTGTGAGCTTTGCTTCCTATGATTGTTCTGTTTGAACACAAAAACGTCACATGCCTCAGGCCAATCCTTGCACTGGAAGAAAGGTCACAAAAGAGTCTGCAAAAAATTCCCCTCATTCGAGGCGACTCTCGGGTTCCAGGCAAGCCCAATGCACAAGCAAATGGATGCATATCTACTGAGCCAGCTCGTAGCGGAACATGGGTCAAAACTCGTGCCACCGACCGACGTAATTGCAGGCAGCAACCTTGATGATCCCCTTCAAGCTTTTATGTCACTTATAGCGTTCTCTGACGATGCACCACCAGAAATCTGTGCGGACGAGAAAGGTGCGAAAGTCCCGCCGGGCGTGTTGAGAGGCATCTACAATAAATTCGGCAATAATAATTTTGTCATCCATTCCCACCTCAGACCGGTAGGACACGGAATATTTCCTTTCGCGAGTCGCCTTTTCAATCACTCGTGCACGCCCAACGCGATCGTGACCTTTAGTTTCGACGTACATGGCCCTACACTTATAGTAAGATCTATGACGAACATTGACGAAGGGGATGAAGTACGTATACGCGCCTCCGCAAAATTTTGGCACCGCTAACATATCTTTCAGGTCACAATACCGTATTTTGACTGTGCTCTGCCTTATAACAGAAGACAGGACATCTGTCGCCATTCTTATGGGTTTGAATGTTCTTGCTCCAGTTGCGAATTTTGCGGACCCGTATTACGTCTGGCACCGACTGTCGCTGGCAATTCTGTAAAGGAGGAAATTTATAGCTCCCTCCTGAAATATGTCTTTCCGAACTCTGTCCCCTTCTGGCCTCACCACTCCCTTCTTCCATCCCTCCCAATGGATTTAGCAGCTGCCATATTGAATCCAGAGTTCTTACCAATTTTATCGAAGGAATTTAGCGATGCTGCACACGAGGAACAATACGAAACGGCATTGCACGTTGGACTCGTATTGTTCGCTGTCTACTGTGTGCTCTATCCTCCATTATTTCCCCAGTCGGGTGAGCCTTTTACTCACTCATTTCGCATACAGAGGTTCTTAGCTCATTGTGCAGGCTTGCATTGCCTGGAAATGGCAAAAACGGCATGGAATAAGTTTATCCGCGCAGCTGACACAAGTATTGACAAGTCATTATTGGATAGCATGAAGCGGCATGCCCGACTTTTCCTTTCTTTATCTATTGAATCGATAGCTCTTTTGGGAGACGAAAACGACGGCGACATGGGGCCTTTGGATGAATGCCACATACTCGATCGACTCATACAAGAGGAAGGAGTTTAGTAGAGAGAGGAAGAATACCCACCACGTACAATGTCAATCGTGGAGAATCTGGAGATATATTTTGAATCCGCACTATCTCCTACCAGCGTGATTACCACTCTACCTCCGTAATTCACATCATGTCCCAATGCTATTAAAGTCAATGACGGAAACTAAAATCGGCCCATACCCTGCTAGAGGAACAGAGTGCGATATTTTAAGTAACTCATTCGTGTTGGCCCGCAAACTCTAGCGGTCGACAGTCGGGCTAAGTCTACTCAATTCGCCTCCGAAACATCGATAACGCATATAAGACCAGGCAGCAGATTTCCACCGCGTTTGTTCGCTCTTCAGAACTTGTTTGCGATTCTCAAGGAAGGTGTCGAAAGCTCGCTGCACATATGAAGAGTGTAACGCGCATTTTCAACTCTCCATTCACTATACGCACCACCAGTGTTCGCGGTATTATACCACTCGGATCAGGGGTTTTATTGGCCCTTGGATTGCTATTTTCAATCCTTTTTGTATTATCCTCTCTACTTGTATTCGTCAACCCCGAGTCGGTCCCCGTATTGAAAAAGGACATTGAGCAGGTTCTCCAAAGAGGCAACGGTGTATGTCGCAAATCTCTCTAACTTCGCGAGTTCCAATGTGATTAACGAGCATTAAACGCTAGATCGTTTTCGTCGGAGAGAATGTCGACGTCGACGTCGACGAGCCTAGCACAACGATTCGGTGGTCCATTTTGGGCTGTGGTGCGGGGCACATGCTCCCAGGATCTCCGTCATTACATGCTACTTCTGCTTGTGGGGTACCTGCTTATAAGATCAACGTTTATAGCGACAGGTAAGCTTCAGATCAATTCAGAATAAAACAGATTCTTAGTAACAAATTTTGTGACAGCCAATCTACGCCTGCCCTTGCATATGACCCAGAGCAGTTTCCAAGGGACTGGAAGACGGGAGAGATCGTAATGTTCGAAACATACCGTTTCGTCCGCAACACCTGAATTTACTGAAGCATTTCAGGTCCCAGACCATGATACAATTCGACACCGATCTGGTTTTGGACGTTCATAACACTCGGCTCTATCCCTTCGATTCCTATATAATATCGACCTCGGTGCACGCCTTCACAGTGGATTCCTCCGGGGAGCAAGTGACAGCACCTATTCTCGGCGCAGTGGTCATTCAACATACCTCGAGTTTCGACGTTCTTTCTGACTACACCACGATACGCGGATCAGTCGGATCGCAAACGGTGGCCGGCATGCAATTCGAATTGCGCATCAGCCGTCCTGCTGCCTCAAGAGCGTATGCCATGCTGATGTTCAGCATTAACTGGATGCTTTGCCATCTCGCATGCGGGTTAGCGGCAGTCTGCATTTATAACTCTTGGAGATCAACGTCTTCCCTTGGTTGCTCAAAGTGCGATCTCATGCTTCTCGCAGGAATCATGGTAACGTTATTCGCCATCCCCCAAATACGGGCCAGCATGCCAGATGCCCCTGGCTTTGACGGTATGTCAACTCTTCGAGAATCAAAACAACCGAGAGATACTCACTGCTTTTAGGTGTCATCATTGGTAAATCGAATCAAACTCAATTACTGCATACAAGTCCATTCACCTTCTCTCTCGCACCAGATACAATCGGACTGTTCCCTCAAATGACGTTTTCGGGAATCTCCTCGCTGTTGACGTTGGTTGTGGTTGCAAAACATGAGATAGACAGAGCAAAGCACTCCGAAGGTCAATGCGGCGCCCCGCCGGTGCCGGCCCTAGCTGGATACCGTGACGAATCACGATTTTGGAAAGGCCATGTAAGACGGTCAAGCACGAGAGAGATCATGATAGAGCGCGTATTGAAGGCACTTGAGATGGGCTCTCAATCCATCTACGTAAGGCCACATGCCGAGATGAGACACCACCAAGAAGGAGCAAGAAGTGCCGATATGCGCTGCTGAGCAGCCCATGGCATGTTGTGGTGGATGGTAGTCGAAAGTAGTGTTCGTTATTTAAATTTATTCTGTATTTGATATATTTATGGAAAATCAATTGCGTCGATCATTTTTCACTCCGCGTCCTCAGCTCAACAGCCTTCTCGGCTTCGATTCCAAGTTTTTCTCTGTCTCTCCCTCTCCCTCCTCCAACACCCAAGACAATTCCCAATCTTTCAAGATGCGCAAGCTAGCTTCAGCATTCCGTCAGAGACTCCGATCCATTCCTCAGAAGCCTCAGGGAACCCGCGTAAAACCATGGAAACGAGATGAGCGTGGCCTACCAATTCCTCATGTCAACGTCCTTGTACGAGAGACGCATGCCAGCCGTTTGCAAGATCACTACGACAATTCTTTGCAAGATGACTTGATGTACCTAACATACGTCCATGAGTCGAAACCTCGGATGCCTCCGCGGGAACCGAAGCTAATGTACGATCCCGAAAACCCTTACACCAAGCACCGACAGAATCCTACCGTTGGAGGTTCGCAACTACACAAAAAGCCTGCGCCCGTCACTACACCAGAAAATATTGTTCGACTTGAAAAAATCGTCCTACATTCTATGCAGAAACAAGCGTTGGCAAACCGTAGCAACCTGCTCGGGTCCATCATGGCTTTTCGCGCGATTTCAGGCGAGACCGAAGAGGGTGGTGGTTGGGCCAGCTCGAAGGGCGTACAACTTGTACGGGGTAGGAAGAATGTGTCTGGATGGGTGAGGCCGGGCTTGCCGATTGGTGTCAAGGTCGAGTTGAAAGGAGAGAAGATGTATGAATTCCTCGGATCGTTGGTCCAGTTCGTCCTTCCTAGGCTGAGGGAGTTCGAAGGCGTCAAACTTCCTCCTGCATCTGCCAATCTGGCAACGCCCGCCGGTGTTTCTGGTGTCGTCACGATGGGTCTTCCGGCTGAGGCTATGGGTTTCTTCCCCCAAATAGAAGTTAACCAGGATGCTTATCCAAGGATGTATGGCATGCATATTCATTTCGTAACGAATGCGGAGGGTGCTGGTGCGGAGAACAGGGCAAGGTCTTTGCTATCGGGATTCCAACTACCTTTCACCCGCCGATAACCTGTGAGTCTCAACTCGTCAATGTGGTCTGTACTTGTTCTGATGATTGCTCTAACGACAGCCATCCGAAGCATATCTAGACGCAGATGATTACTGGGATTTAATTATTATATTGCATACTTGCATACTAATTGAAAGCAAAACATCGAAAGCAAAATTGAAAGAAAGAGATCGGAACCTAAAGAATGTGATGGCTGCAAATAGAAGAAGTACGACGGACTGGAATGATTGAAAGGAGCAAATGTCGTGTATCGGTTTCCAATCCCCATTCACCGCTGTTCATTGCCCCAATTTACTTCTCCCAACTTCTGCCTCGGGACTGGCCGACTCTTCAGACCTCCGGTTGCAACCTTTGGTGTGAGGATACTACTTCCACCACTGCTTACACGAGACGAGTCAGAGTGCGTCGATGAGGCGTCCGAAGCCGCCCTCCTGGGTCTCCTACGAGGCGTAATTCCTAATTTCGGAGCGAGTTCGCTATTTCTGCCCGGGCGACTTAAAGCGGGCTTCAATGCTGGTGCGAGAGACGGCATTATCTCTCTCGCCAATTCGCGAACCAATACGGCACCATCCTGACTACTTAGCTTCTCAACGATCTCGTAGATTCCGAACTTCTCAACCAACGCTATCCGGTTCGGATGGACGTCGCAAATGGCCTTGAGAAGACGTAGGAGATTGAGACGGACAACGGGTTTGCTGTGGTTTAAGCGGTCGATAAGACGTTGGAAGAATTGCGAGTTGGCGATTCCGATAGCAATGTTCCTCGACAATCGACAGATCTTTAAGAATGGATCAAGAAGGTTTTCAAAAGAGTTTGCCTTTGCCGTCACAAAGCATTTCACCAGCGCATCTACGGCTGTTTCCTTGCTTAAAGCGTCCTCGACGCGAGCTGTTTCGTCTTGTAACCTGTTTGCAATTGAACGAAGCATGCAACCGACAGGATTCAAATACACGTACCACGACAAGACCGCTTCTAACGCAGTTACTTGGAAATATGGATCCGCTAAGAGTTTGAGATAGACTGTGAAACAATCATGTTGCCACAGTAAAGTCCGGCAGCTTTTTGTCGCACTGGCCAAATCACATAAAATAGGCAGAGCAAACTGCTTAAGGGGAGAACCGGACTCGATAACGCGCTTCAAGCTTGGTATGATTCCAGCTTGAGCTGCTTCCTCTTGTCGAGCCTTGTTGAGCCTGCAGAGGTTGTAGCAGGTTTGGAAAATATGGTTCGAGACGTCCTACATCGAATTGGATTAGAGTGGTGCATCACAGCAGGAGTCAATGTTCACTGACTGTGCTATATAGATCTGAACTGTGTTCATTAAGGATTCGGACAAGGATCTCAATAGCATTGGCGTTCTGGAGAACCTCAAGTAGAGCTGGATTCATGGACAGGTGCTTGACGGCTCGTAACATATGTACGAGGCAATCTGGTTCTAGGAGCTCACAGGCTCTCATTATGCCTAATAGATGCGCGTGAAAATTAGGATAAGCCTGTGGAATTTGCTGCTTACGTCGAACTACCATCCTGGTACCCAGAGCATGCCGAACGTGTACATCAGATTGCGATACCTGACAGAAGATCAAGATGATTTGAATGATCTTTGGTTTCATCGCTGCCGATGTTTCTGGATCTGCTGCCATTATGTTGATCAGAGCAGAGGACAATGGATTGAGTAGACCTTCTCGAATGAACATTCGACAAAAATCGTTTTTCGGTGTGGGGCTTTGCAACTCGAACACGTGCGTGATCCCATCTAAGGCATGGACGACCAAATCTCGTTGTTCGACAAAGTCTTCGTCTAGAAGATCCACTAAGACTTTCAAGCCTCGGCAGCTGGAACGTCAAACGTGAGTCACAATACGATTGTGGTCAAAGAAGTGCTTACGCTATGAACATCTGCAGCGTTAGGACAGACGTTTGACAGAGCAGGTTAATGACATTAGATGCTTCAAGCCGGCACTCAGACGAATATTTCTTTGATGTGAAATCTTAAATGGCATTCAGCGTGCGACCCAGCGAAATGAAAGAGAATCCAGTTTACCCATTAGTATAGGTATTCCACTACAATTAAATAGGGTGTAAGTCGCTAATTTGACATTAGGATTTTAGAATAGGTAACCCTTACCCTATAAGACAGAAGCTTTCTAAGAACCCGACGTGCGTTGTGACAAGCTGTCAAGCATGAGTGAGTATCAAACAGGATCACACTATCGCCTTCCTTACCAGATTTATGATCTGAAGCAACTTTGTCGTAACATCTCTGGACGACGATTTCGCTTCCAATACCTCTAGGATGGCCAACATCCCGTGAGCCGACACCAGCTGGCCCTGCATTTCTGGGGCGTCGACAAGAATCCCAATCTACACCAAATTTTTATTAGAATAATGTAGGATCACCCAATAAGCTGTAGCTACCAATTGATCGCATGCGTCTCTCAGCTGGAAATCAGGAGCAGAAGGAGTAAGTTCGTCGATCATTTGGTTTACGAGGCTCGTGAGTCGAGCTATCTTGTCGCGCTGCAAGTTTGCTTCGAGATCCTCTTCAGGATATTCTTCGTCGATCTAAAGGTTGTTAGCGCATAGTTCTAAAGGACGAAGAAATACATACCTCTGCAAACGGATCTTCATCGTCCGGATCATCGTCACCAAGCTACGTACACGTTAATTCGCGTCGGATTGAATGAGATCCGACTGTTCTCACCCATGACTTATCCGATAAACGAGTGTTCAGCTTCAGAGACTGCGAAACGTGTTCGAAGACTGAGAATTCCAACTTGAATACGAACATCACAAATAAATTAACGAGCACTAACCTGGTTCCGTAGATTTTCCGAAAAGATCATCATAGTCCTCATCCTCTTCTTCCGCATATTTGTCAAACTCTTGGCTGCGTACTGCCCGCATTGCCTCAGCTCTTCCCATGGATCCGGCGAAGGAGGAAGATCTTGAATGTAGTTGAGGCTTTGACGACGATGGCACCCGAGATATGGGACTGACACCTGCAGCTCGGGGCGTTAGAGGCAGAGTGCCTGGAAGAGGTGCTGTTAGCGGAGGTGGCGAAGGAGGAACCAAACCAACGGTCTTGATGTCCTTGGGATGGAAAAGACCCCGACGAGACCCGTTTCTTAGCTTGAAATCAGCAACCTTCCCTTGGAATACATCGTCTTCTTCGGAAGCAAGATCGGAATAATCCTCGACGATAGGTGTGATGTTCGGTGAAGGCGAGACTGCCAGGGGCGTCTTCCCACCCACAGAGGGGCTTCGCGATGGCCTAATGGTTCGTATATTGTCATCCACTTCAACTTTATCATCCTCTTGCATTGATTTATCCAAGCCATGCAACTTGGTCAAAGAAATGCCCTCTTCAAAGTCATCATCCCAGTTGTCGTCCTGGTCTTCTGGTTCTCGAAGAAGTGGTTGAAGCGGATCTCGGGGTTTGTCTATGATACCAAGACCGTTCATAGCTGGCGCTAGGTAGCTTGACTTCAAAGGTCCGCCGGAGGACCTTAAGCCCGACGGAGTACCAAGTTGATGACCATTAGCTAGTGAAATATTTGGACTTTGCGAAGACTGGTTGGAAGAGGGAGTAGGGGATAGGCGACCGCTAGAATCGTGGGCATTCGATATCCTACGCCCGTTGATTCTAGAGGCTCGAGGTGCTGGAAAGTGATGTGTGAGCTCAACGAGATATCACAAAGCATTGGTATGCCCACATTTGAGAGCCTCGTTCCACTCTTGGACTTTCAGAACGGCTTCGTCGTAGTTGTAGTTACTCAGCGGGCGTCGGGTGGTATCATTTTCCTGTTCACCGTCTCTGCTTTTCCTTTCAATCGTTGGTTCGATTCCCATTTGCTTCCGCGCTGCACTCATCCATGGATGGCGAAGTAGCTTCTTCGCTGATATACGTAGGTTCACGTCCTTTTGAAAGCAGTGGTATAAGAAGTCCTTGACGATAGGAGAAGCGCCTTCCGGGATTGGAGGGCAGTCGTCTTGTACAATGCGAAACATCGCAGGCATGGGATCGAGGAAATGATATGGTTGCTTGCCTTCCATTAACTCAATAACGACGCACCCTACGCTCCTTCATTTGCTTTGGTCAGCGTTGCATAATCAAATACCCCATCTCTTAGCAAACATACCAGATGTCAGATGCGGGTGTAGAACCTGACTGCTCGATGACTTCCGGTGCCACTTTAATGCAAAAGTTAGACAATCGGACAGTTCAGCTAAATTCCACATACTCCAATAGGGACTTCCTACCACCACATCGTCGTCCTTAGCTGTGGTCGCCTTCCTGGCAACTCCGAAGTCGGCAAGCTTGACGCAACCATCCTTATTTGTGAGGATATTCGCTCCTTTGATATCTCGGTGAATGACACCTTGGTCGTGCAGATAAACCAGCCCCTCCAATACTTGTGAGATGTACACCGCGACCAGATTCTCGGGAAACTTTCCAAACTTCTTGCAAATGTTGTGTAGAGATCCATTTTCACAAAATCTGTACAAAACAAATCAGCTTAGTTCAGCTCACTCTGACGAACTGAGACGCACTCCAATATGATATACAAAAATTCTCGATTCTTCCGGAACCCCTTGTACTTTACAATGTTGGGATGCTGCAACGGAATTTGGGCTTCAGCGTAGAACATGCATCGATTTGCTTCCGGATACGCACGTTGAGGTTCTTGAGTAGATCAATTTCCGACTATGGGAGGGTATGAGACCTGAGGTATGAGCTTCTGAGTAAGTCAACAATTCACGCACCATTATTTCTCCAAGCTCTGCCTTTGGAATATTCGCAAGATGAATTGCCTTCACTGCTACGGTCTCTCCATTGGACATGTTTAAAGCTCCTGCAATTGAGGGAATTAGCTCGTTGAACACCACGCGACGCGACGCGCTAAATACGAACGGTACACTTGACCAAATGCCCCTTTTCCCAACGAGTCCCCGAGTTGCTACGAGAAGATATTTTAGCATACAAGTATGTATCAAGTAGAATTATGGCATACAAACTCGTTGAATTGCTTGCTCGAGCTGGAACCCGACAACGAGCGCCCCGTGGCTGGGCTGGAATATGACATAGTGCTTCGTGGCTCGAGACAAGATACTCAGTGGTGAATGTTAAGCTCAATAGCGAGGCCTTCTTCGTTGTCGCGACCAGCGCAAGCAACAGGTCGAGCTCGCGTGAGTGGTGGATGTTGGAAAGAAGGAAGCGGTCGAGGACGAGGATGTCGCTCAACAGCTCACGCGCGGAGGGGAGGGAACGCGTGCTCTCGACTTGCCGAAATGAGCGTCTCTTCGTCTTCAACCGTCATGGCTGCATGTCTGCGCTTCACCCGCAAAGTATGTCTCTCGCATTCATCCCGATCTTAATTTCAGTGAACTGATGTGCTCTATGCAGGTGTGGAAGTCCTTCATCGATAATAAAGGTCAATTAAGCCGAACCGTCCGTCCTCTTGTGAATGCCGATGCTGAGCTTCATGTAGCATAGGCCATGATACCCAATGTTTCCCAAACGTGCTGCATATTATTCTGTGCATTATCCGAAGGATTCTAACAGCTTTTAATAGCTTAACATACACCGTGCTGTCCCTGGTGAGGTCGAAGCGTCGCTGAAGATCGAACCATACAATTGTGAGTATACTACAATGTCTGTCTATGACAAACCGTTCTACTCATCTTCCTTATACTACCTCAAGTAAATCGCGTCGGAGTAAATAATCACCTGTTGAATGGGATAGGCTCATGACCTGACGTTTGCGTAGACAGTCCATGGAGGTCTCATTCTGTCCTTAACTGACACAATTGGCTCGCTGGCCGTTGCTTCAAAGGGCAGCTACATGACGGGTGTTTCCGTGGACATTGGTACTTCTTTTCTCAAGCCTGCTGGGAAGCCCGGCGACATACTCAATGCAAAGGGGACTGTAACAGGACTGGGTATGATTCCCTGTCCATGCTACCTCTCCGTGCCGAGCTCTGCTTAACGTTTCCTCAAGGCAAGACCCTGGCGTTTACGAGGGTCAACTTTACAAATGCTGCAGGGGATCTTGTTGCCTACGGCCGTAAGTGCTTCGTATTCGCGGAGATAAAGAGCTGACGCTCTCAGGTGCTAGATCATACCAAGTTTGTCGGAAAGGCTTCTGGTCATTCTGTTCGTCGACAATTGCGCTTTATGGCAAGATCTTATATTAACATTTTACAGAAGGACGTCAAACTATCACCAGATGGGGAGACAGTAATTGAGGGTTCAGAATTAGATAAAGTGTAGGCTTAAGACTATGTAGCGCTTAGAGATATACGATACGATCTTATACAGCAAAATTTGAATCGAATAAACTACTTACTCCTGCGCATCCAATGTTGGGTAGTCAGAACACTTGAGCCTGGTTTTGCGCGTGGGTTTATCCCAACATGAAGAGCGCGCGCGCCGGTCTCTGCGCAACGGACAACCTCTTGACGCGACCATCATGTCCACAAATGCTCAAGTCCCTGACCAGCCCCTAGATGGCACTCGGAGTCGTAGAGCATCGGGGAAACGGCGGCTATCTTACTCTTCACAAGTCTCAAATGGATTGCGAGTTAGCAGCGCCGCCAGCGGTCTTCCTTGGGGAAGCACTATAGCTACAAGGTCATCAACGAGTCCGCTTAACCTCCGGGATCACCTGGGGTAAGCACAATAATCTTCAAGTGCACTCTACCCTCAGTCTCATGTACGCTCTAAAGGTCTGGGGGATCCCATGCTGAAATCCATTCACCGGTCCCTAAACGGCACTTCGTGCTTCAAGCGGAAAGCAGCGGCCTCCTCAACGCAGCCCTGTCTCCAGCTGGTTCCCCGCCTGGCTCCCCGTTCTCGACTATGTCGACGATATCACATATGGAGAGCACTTCTCCTTCCTTTGGTCAAAGGCAGAGGCGCGAACTAACCTTGAGCTTCAGCTCACTCCTCGATCGACAGGCTGGTAGTTCTAGTCCTCGACCTCCAGAGCCACAAAATTCGAGGCGGAGAGTTCTTTCAGCGGCTTCCGCTCGAGAAAGTGAAGACTCGTACCTGGGCAGGCGTTGGGTAAAATGGATGCGTAGGAACAGGATGGATAACCACACGTTAGCTTGCATTATTGCAGCAGCAGTATTTGTAAAGTGGTGTGTTGGTTTGGGTGGTTATTCTGGTTCGTACCCACTATTCACTTGTTCTAAGATGCCTTATTCATTTTGTATGAAGGCGAAGGAATTACCCCGATGTTTGGGGACTTTGAAGCTCAGAGACATTGGATGGAGATCACGCAACATTTGCCATTCAGTCAATGGTACACCTACGACCTAAAGTACTGGGGCTTGGACTATCCTCCCTTGACCGCCTATCATTCATGGTTATGCGGCGTTGTGTGCGTTAATATGCCTATTATTTTGTACTATATAGGACTGGTATTGAAAACTTCCGTTTTCGCAGAGGGTCGCTTTTTGAACCGTCTTGGTTTTCGCTTGACCGTTCACGAGGCATAGAAACTCCTGGAGTCAAAGTCTTCATGCGTTCGACTGTCATAATATGGGACTTGCTCGTTTACATCCCATCGTTGGTTATTTTCTCGAAGACATGGCTTGAAGGGCGTTCCTCGCGGACACAAGACGCTGCGCTCTTAGGCCTTCTATTGCAACCTTCATTAATCCTTATTGACTCTGGTCATTTCCAGTTCAACTCTATCATGCTAGGTACGTTGAGAATCAAGGAGCAGGCAGCAGCGTTTCTCACGGACTATTAGGCTTTACCGTTCTCGCTACCAGCATGTTTGCCATGGGTCAAGATGAGCTAGGAGCGATCTGCTTCGTAGCGAGTTTGTGTTTCAAGCAAATGGCCTTGTATTATGCACCAGCCATAGGCTCTTACCTATTGGGCAAATGTTTGAGCCGAGGGTACAAAGACGGGTGAGAACATCATTCTATTGATCAATCACGCGGGGACTCATAAAATGATAGATCCAGTCTCTTCATCCAGCTTGGACTTGTTACGATTTCCTCGTTCGCTCTTGCTTTCCTCCCATTCCTACCTCCCCTCGCACCTGCACGAGCAATATTAGACCCCATAACCCGTATATTCCCTTTCCAACGAGGTTTATTCGAGGACAAAGTTGCTAATTTTTGGTGTGCCTCGAACGTGTTTTTCAAATGGCGGACATGGTTCTCTCAACCAGCTTTAATCAAACTGTCGGCAGTACTTACTGCATTTGGCTTCCTCCCGTCTGTAATGTGCCTCCTCTTCGCAGGCTGGAAGTTAATGCGTGCAGACACAAACCCGTCATCGGAAGAAAAGCGATCCAACAGGTCATCGATTAGCCCGATTCTACCCATCCTTCCTTGGGCAATGCTATCCTCCTCAATGTCATTCTTCCTCTTTTCGTTCCAAGTACACGAGAAAACTATCCTGCTCCCTCTCCTACCCATCAATCTTTTGATTTCAGGAGCACGGAGGGATTCGTTTACTTTCGAATGGGGCATGCTAGTCAACAACGTTGCTGTGTTCAGGTTCGGTCTCGAGGCTTCTGATGATTGCGTTTTCTGACATGTGTATATGTAGCATGTATCCGCTATTAAAACGCGACGGACTCGGCCCAGCTTGCGTTGCGATGACATTGCTTTGGAATCGCGTTGTCGGGTACTCACCGTTCTGTCACTCACCCTGTTCTGCTTTGCGCTACGGAGCACTTGTAAGCTTACGAAACTTTGTCGCGCTAGTTGAGCTACGCTAATACTTCATGCAGACTGTATACTTCTTCCTATTATCGATTCATGTCGCGGAGCTATTCATGTTCCCTCCATCGAGATACCCTGATCTTTTCCCCGTGCTTAACGTCCTTGCTAGCACGCCAGTTTTCAGCCTTTCTCTTCTCTGGAGCATCAAGCGGTGCATTGAGATTACTTATGGAATCGTCTGGACATAGCATGTTAATGGTACCCATCAATTATTATTTTCAGGCTAGAGTAAAAGGCGGCTCGATTGGATGAGGCCCGTACTATATACAATTGGACGGTACGAAGAAAAGAAAAGACCCATTTTTGAGCAATGAAATCAGCGCCGAGACGAGCGGGGAGGTATGGATTTGGAACGTGTGGAATGAGGAGCCATCGATTTGGGCTTTGACGTGTGGTGGGAAGTGAGCGACAAGCAGTTGATATACCTTTTGTCCGCCTTCTTGAGGCTTTCGATATACCTGAGGGCGATTCAGAGAAGTAAAACAAAATTAATTGACGAGTCTTACTTGGTCTGCTTTTCCAGGCTCAAGCTTCTGAACCGACTCAGCTTTCTGTCCACGTGCAACCAATAATCAGCATCACACTTTGAGGGTTTCATATAAACCGAACGCTTGAAAACAAGAGTCAGAAGTCATTTGTGCCGTCAGGGAATGCAAAGTACATACGAAAATGGTTGCCAAATTCATCTGTTCTTCTGACAACACACTCTCAGCGCTAAACACGGCCTGGGCCAGATCCTTTATCGATTCTCTGCCCTCGATCGACTCCCGAACCTATAAAAGACGAAATTAAACATCGACCTTTGAGTGATAATAGGTAAAATAAAGCTCACTGTATTTTTGATGGCATGGCGTTTGGAACGAACCAAACTTGTGAACTTCTCTGAAAGATTATCACTCTTGAACTCGAGGACGTCGTATCCAGCTTTTCTGAATTTCCTTCGTCCTTCTTGCGACCAGATAAAATTCTGTATGAAAAAAAAAATTCCAATTGAGAAATGCCGATATTGCGAGCTTTCAAGAAAGGGACACACCTCAAAATGATCTAACATCCCCTTCGAGTCGCGATACCATATTTGAGACAGATCGTGATTGAAAATTTCTTCCACAATCCCATTGATAATTTGCTAAGAATGTGCGAGTTAGTATCGAGTCAAAATAGTGCAATGAATACACGTACTATCACTTTAGTTGGGATGCTATGCTTGTTAGAAGAAATCTCCTCCAACTCTGGCTCGGATTCCGAGTCGTAGTCACTTTCGGATTCGTCTTCGGGCGCATTCTCGGATTCAGACAAAATATCCGAGCCTGAGGCTGAGTCCCTGTCCGATTCAAAGTCGGAGGGATAGCGCCTTGGGGTGGGGTCGTCATTAGTATTCGGATGACTGGGGAAAAGCAGATTGGGCTTCTCACCTGAGAGCAAAACGAGTCCTCTTTTCAGAGGACTTCTGGCGCTTGGAAGCCGGCTTGGTCGCGAAGCTGACGACTCTATAACACGATTGCAACAGCATTAGAAAAGGGACGGCAAAGTTCTGCAAGATACAAAACTTACGAGTGAGAGCGCTTTCGTTTCGCAGGCATGATGGTATAAAGAGTTGATTGGGAGAGAAGATGTTGCCTCCCAGCCACTTCCAGACTGGTATTTATATCAATCGACTCGTACTCGGCTCACCAACCGGTGTTCCAAAGGCACATCTAAGATGCTCTCCGTCCTTCCAAGCTATCGCTTGGGTGTGCCAAACAGTCATGATCGAACAAAGTAGGTGAAAATTGCGTTGCATTTCAAATACACCACAAAGAGTTGAAGCTCTAGCCCATACACGAAACTGCATAAACGAAAGCAGGAGCCGTTGGGATCGGGAACCTCAGCTCCGTCCTTTCCACCATTTCCCAAGTTTCTGACTGGCATACAACACGCTCTTCCCAACACCAGCACTCACGAGTCCTTTTGCTGTTTGCACTGCAGCAGGATACGCAACGATTCCTCGCATTTCTGTCCCAAAAATTTCAGAAACAACACAAAGGGAAAGTCCAAGAAGTGACTTACCGCTTCGCAGCACTTGGTCGATCTCCGGATCTGACGCTACCTTCAACCAGAACGCCGCCTCATCCGTTTCTTTTTGCGGTATCCCCGGACGTGATGAGTACGAGTTTGCTAGACGCGTCCGTAATGTGACAGGAAGCTTCCTGATGTGAGCAGTGCGAGTGTGTGGGCCTACGTCCTGCTCGACCATGTCGGCATTTGCAGACCAGTGTACGCCCGGAAGACCGATTGCTAGACGTCTGTACAGTTCTTTGAATTGCGGCGATTGCTTCTTCACGATGTTCGCGATCTTTGACCTGTTTTCTGCAGGTAGAAACATACGAGGGTCTCCGTCATAACTTATCGCTGTAATCCTCTCGAATAATTCTCTTTCCGAAAATTTAGGCGGAAGTGTGAGCAACGCAAATCGCAGGGCCGATGTCAAATTAACTTGCTGGGCCAGACGAACTCGGGCGTCGTCCTTGATTATCCGCAGCGGCTTGTGCATCCGACCGCTCAGGTATAGAGTCTTCCAGGTCAACAAATCGCTACACATGTTGTCGACCGAAGTCACACCATATTTGATCGTCTATGCGTTGTTTCAGCATTTCACAGTTAATGATTCAGAACGGCGTCTTCGCATAGACGGCCTAAAGGCGAGCGAAACGGAACTCACAATGCCGTTGACCTTTACGAAAGTGTTGAACCACACGCCGGGACCTAGAGCCTGGACGCGTGAAACGAAGCCGGAACCTAGAGCACGGGCATGAAGCGGATAGTGGCTTGGGAACTGGTTCATATTCATTGAATGCCAATGGTCCGGATGTCGAACAGCGAATATGAAATCCAGCATAGGCTGCTGGCCGCTCTCCTTGAGTGAGGCATAGCCGTCCTGTTCGAAGACGCCAGAGCCATAGGCGAATGCATACCGGATCGGAGCATTAAATTGTGAAACAATGTCTTCCAAAAGGGCCCGTGTGGAATTTGAGACGGACAGAAGCTGGTTCTGGCCAAAGTTGGGCGGTAGCGAAGTGAGAGGGGCGGACTCGGAGTTGCTGGGACGAGGAGACGGAGACAGACGCGTCCTTGGCCGTTGAGTGTGTGATTGAGTCTGAGACGAAGGTTTCGACAGCGACGGGGGCAGTTCCGTCGCCGCTGATGACGATGAAAGGCTATATTCTGTTGAAAACGAGCGTAGTAAATTATAATTATTCTGAGAACGAAAAAGTTGGCGAGAGCATTGAGAACAGCAGCGAGCAGCCGAGAGCATCGTCAACGTCATGGTCGCTGCAATGAAAGAAGACGCGTCCGACCAGTAGCTCTCCCCACTCTCTCTCTCACCTTCCTCCACGTCGGTGTCGGTGTTCACGGCGTCGAACACACATCCTTTCTTGTCAGCCTCGCAGAGCCTGTGGTACTCAATAATGCCTGTTGGGCTCGAAGTCTGGTTTAATCAAGTACCACCTGTAACGAGGACGTGGCTGGCGTGTGCTGTCCTCACGAGGTGAGTGCCCAGCCCGATCATGTTTTGAGGATGAACAGCTCACTTATGCTTGTATAGTTTGCTAGTAGTAAGCATTGCACCCAAGATTCATGGCTGAGAAGAAAGCTCATGCGCTTGGATATCAGCAATGTCAAATGGTGACGCCGCTTCAGCTGTACTTTAGCTTCAAAAGCGCCTTCAAAAACGTTCAAGTGAGCATGGCATGGAGCCCCGCAATCACTTCGTTCTGAAGCATCCATTGTACTAGCCATGGAGGGCGCTTACGACCTTCTTCTACTTCGGAAATATATCCATAGACTTTGTTTTCCACATGTTCTTCTTGTGAGTTGCTTTTCAGATTTCATGTAATCTATAACAATACTGATCCCCTACTCGTAGCATGCGTTACAGTAGGATGCTCGAGGAGTCATCATTCACAGAACGAAGGGCAGACTACCTCTGGCTTCTGCTTCAGTCCGCCGTCATGCTCCTCGTACGTTCATCTTCCTTCAGAACTCGAAGCCGCAGCTCTAACAGACTCCTACCCAGTTCCTCTCCCCACTCGTCAACATGCCCTTTCTCTCCTCGCCCCTTGCCTTCGTCCCCATCTACATCTGGTCCCGCCGCCACCCAAGCACCCAGATCTCCCTCTTTGGCATCGTCACCATCACCGCACCCTACCTGCCCCTCGCCCTCGTCGGCTTTTCCTGGCTTTTGAACGGCACATGGCGAGCGGCTGTGGGCGACTTGTTGGGCTGTGCTGTCGCGCATGTTGTGTGGTTCTTGAGGGATGTGTGGGCGAGGGAGATGGTTGGTGGGCAGGGTATCTGGAACGAAGCGCCGGAAGGATTGTAAGTTCCACGTCATGACTGATCCTCACAAAACAAGTTTATTTACTGATAATGTGACAGAAAACGTCTCTTTGGAGATATCTAACGGATTTTTTTCTCGCTCTTTTACACTTTAACATAGAGATATCCATGTACTTTGATGTATTCATCCTCTTGGGTTCACTCATAAATATATTTTTGGTAGAAAAAAAGAAACATTCGTTTTATTTAAATGAAGTCGTAATGAGAGGCAGGGTATTCAAGAGTAAGAAGTAAAGAGGCATATGTAAGCTGTCAGGCACTATGTACGTATGTGTATGTATTATGACGAGAAGACAACGCGACGTCCAGCGCTCAGGAAAGAGTAGTTAGCAGCTTATAGAAGGGGAGAAAACAGCTTAAGACCCTAAGACTAAGAATAGAGCATGTAACTGGCACTAGAAAATAGCTCAGACAACCATAGACGAGCGACGGGTAGCAACGTTGACTTTCTTGACAGGCGGAGTCGGACCGCCGGCCTTCGCACGTAACATCGCGCTGCGGTTCAATCGCGGTTCAATGGAGGGCGGACGAGGAGGGGCGGATGGAGGGCGGGCAGGAGGGGCGTCATCTGCACCGTTCGACGCGACTGACCTGTGAGAGTCGGTACGGCTCACAGAGAGGCGCCTGGTAGGAGTGGCAGAGATGGATGATCTGCGGATGGAACCTGTCGCATCGGAAGTCGAGCGACTCATGCTTGGGGCACTTGGTCGGGAGCCAGCCAGCGCAGAGCCTGGTCGCGAACCTGATGTTGACCCTGCGCGCGAAGTCCGACCTGAGGTTGTTGTATCAACTTTAGGTGAGCTTGTATTACGGACTGTTATTTACCCTCATCAGTAAAGAATAGTGGAAGCAAATGGATAAAGGACAACGTACACATATAAGAAGATGGAGGTGCTGATTCTTTCTTCGCACGGAGTTCAGCACTTTTGTTGGATCGTGGAGACATGGCAGGCCTCTGCGTGCTCGCCTCTGCGATGCTTTCGCGTCTCTTATGCCCATGAACTCCTTCGAATGCGCCGTTGTCTGAAGAACTTGAGCGGGACATCGTGCGAGCAGGTGTGCGGGCAGGTGCGGGAGCCGGCGTCAGGCCGAGCCGGAGAGCAGCAGCCTTGGTCATGCGAGGAGCGATTGCGGGAGCCGCAGTGGACGCAACTGCTATAGTCGTCGAGCGCTTGTGACCCGGTACATCCATGAACGCTTGCTTCTGTTCCTCCTTGGTAGGTATCACACGAGGCTGGTCGCGACGGCTTGCAGCGGGCGAGATTCCTGCGCGAAGGTCTGCTGCCCTCGACGAGCGCGGTGCGATATCTGGTGACTCGTGTGTCTTAGGGACTGACCGAGCCTTGAAAGCCGTCTTTCCATTAGAACGTCCAACCGAGTTAGGTGACATGGACATGGACCCCCCTGAGCTTGTCAGGTGCAGAGACTGAGACAGCTGCGAGGACGTCGGAGACAAGGCAGCTTCTCTATTCTGCCAGTCGCCATTCTCGTGTACAGCCTGTCCGTTTCCATTCAGAGATAATCCGTTGAGCTCGTCTTGCAATCCGGCGACCTCCCCCTCTTCTGGGTCTTGGGGAAGGAAAGGAGGGCTGGATTGGAAGAGAGCGGCTATCTGTTCCTCCGCCATCTCTTCTGTAGGCGCACCCATGACAGCGTTCTGCGCAATATCAATACCATACTGAGCACGGAGGGAGTTGGGACTCGATTCGCGTGCTTGGTCGGGGTCAGCGTCGCCCATGAGCGTCTTCCAGACCTCGACTGCGCGCCTCCGCTCGAGAACATAGACCCATACTGGACCCCTGTGACGAGCATGAGTACAGGTGTAAGCGTTCAGACAGCAAAGTAGGACATACTCGAAGAGAGAGGACGTGTCGTCTCCGAAGAGCTCTCGGAGAAAGTCCACGTCCGAGTTTGAATCGAACTCCATCCGACGCTCTTTGACGATCTACGCGAGGCCCATTTGTCAGATATGACGATGCGTATTGCTGTGATATGAAGGCAGATATGCGCTAGAAGCGTGGACTGACCTCGAAATCTGCCTCCTCGATTCTCCGTTCGATAGCCATTCTTTGTTCGAGCGCATGGCTCTTGATTATCGCTACGGTTCTTGTGATTCGAACGCGAGAGTCATTGTCGGATGCTGGGGTGCTTGTGCCAGACATGTCTTAGCGAATAGATTTATAAAATGTACACCGAAAAAAAAACAAGGAAAGATGGGCTGGCAAGAAGACAAGAAACCAAGAAAGCAGGGAGTAAGCAGTAAATATGAGTAAGAGAGATAGATAGGTAGTATGTAGCCGTGTAAGTAAGTAAGGGAAGAGTCTGAGGAGGGAAGTGTTGGTTGCCTTGGTCCCTTTGATGCACGTGACTTTACAAAATCATGTGACTTGATTACCCAAAATAGCAAGTAATTCCCATAAGCTGGTATTGATTAGCCAATCCGGTTTTACCCGTTATTTAGGTCACCCAATCCCAGTCTCCCCCACCACCAGTACTACCAGTGTGTCCTCCCCGCAGTGGCATACACACCTCTTCCTCCCTGACCACCATCATCTATCTCCGCCGTCGTCGTTGTCGTTGTCGTGCTCCTCGTCGTCTCGCCTCATCGGAGACATTGACAGCAAGTCTTTCGTCGTCGTCGTTGCCGTTGATAATTAAAGTGCCGCCCATCTCGAGGCGTGAACGCTCATGTCGACATCCATGAAGCTCAAGACAATCCATACCACAAAACGGTTGTGCTCGTCCATAGCCGCATCTCCTCCTCTCAAGTCTTCTATCAGGTCGGCTCCTGGTAGCCCCCCTCCAAGGCGTGCATCTCTCTCCTTCGCCTCTTCAATTGGCTCGCCTCAGTCATCACCTGCGTCATCTACACGTGCGGCGAATGCGACTCCCTCAAGCAGTCGATCGTTGTACACAAATGCCTCAGGCCCTCTTCACCATTTTGAATCCGGCCAACCCCCGCCTCCCCTCCCAATCTCGAAACCCGATTCTATCCATTCCCAGTCGCCTCCCGGCCCTCGCTTCACTGCGGGAGAAGTAAAGTCGCAACCAGGACAACCAAATAGCAACAGCTCCAGCCCCACTCATAGCGCACAAACACCGCTCAATTCTCAACTCGCAGATGGACCGCAGACTTCTCAACAGTCAACACATAGTCATGGTCAGCAGGGCACTGGTCAAGCGAACGGCGCTCAGGCAGAAGGTGGTAGCCAACCGCTTCTTGGCTCTACATCCCTGACTTTGGCATATGGTACCCCTTCACCTCCTCTTGATGCAAATTCTTCAGATCGAGGCTATCTCCTTAATGGCCCTCGAGCTGGAATTGCAGGTGGAAAACTCAATTATGATCATGAATTGGACGTTTCCGACAAGCGAGCGTCAGATGCCGAAACTTACAGAACAGACGTTTCTTCTCACCCTAACTCACGCATTTTTCAGTTGGATGTCGGTGCATATGGTATTCCGAAGCACGGCAAAGACGGGAGGATGGCCTCTCCTTGTCAATGTTCCGCATGTGTTGAACAATCAGCGTCTTATGCGCACGATTCCCTAGACAACGCCGTACAAGTCGGCGAAGATGCTTACTTCGTGCAGGAAGATGCTCTGGGGGTAGCTGATGGAGTTGGAGGTTGGAATATTCACCGTCCCTCTAACAAAAGCTCCACCCCTCATTCTCATAGCTGTTCATCTTGCGCATCAGCTTCGTCTTCTTCATCGGAGAAATCACGACTTCGCCATACGCTTCCGTCATCGCCGTCCGCTCTCTTCGCACGAAGACTAATGCATTTCTGCGCATCGGAAGTCACCGAGGTTCAGGCCAATGCAGAGAGTGAGAATCAAGCGACGTCAAGAAGAGTACAGATGGAGAGTCCGGAAAACTTCAAGTCCTCGCCGGCTAAACCTTCTTTGAAGCACGGGTTGCTATCTTCGCCTCGTGCATGTAATTCCCGATTACGAGAGACCGGTAACGCGCGGCCGTTTGCCTGGCCCTGGGACGAAAACAGTGGAGGGACATTCATAGAAGGACAGCCTAGACAAACCATGGATTATTCTCGAGAGTCTCTCAGAAGTGGTCGGGATCGAAGCGCATCAAATACCAGAGCGAGCGAAATTGAATCGACTCATAGCGACCCCTTTGACGGTGTGATTGACCCGGTTGATGTTTTGGAGCGCGCATATGACCATGCTATGGACGCTCACCGAGTACTTCACAGAACTCGAGTGCCCAAACCGTCCTCGAACTCCCCATGGTGGCTCTATGGCCTCGGAAGGAATGCGGCTGGTACACCTCGGATCGATTCGGACGATTATGAATGGCAAACAAAGTGGGAACCACTTACCGTTGGATCCTCAACTGCATTGCTTGCTATACTTTCTGGCGATCGTCTTCGTGTTGCTCATCTGGGTGACTGTGTGGGATGGCTGGTACGAGGTGGTGACGTCGTATGGCGAAGTGAAGAAATGTGGTCAGGGGTAAGTTGAAATGCTCGATCTTATCAGTATTCATTGGATTCTAAGTCTTCGTCTCTTTTTGGTAGTTCAACTGTCCGCTCCAATTGGGACCAGCATCTCCAACACGTCCATCGGATGCCCGTCGATATGACATTGAGGTGCAGGCCAATGACATTTTGATTTTGGCATCTGATGGAATGAGCGATAACCTGTGGGAGGAGGATGTGTTGGATGAAGTTCGACGGGCTGTGGATATTCATAATCCACTCACAAAGAGTTCTGCGGAGGGGTCAGAGGATCGTGAGCGTCTTGGGCGGCGGACGCTGGCGGGCATTTTAAGTGAGGCCCTTTGTTCTCGTGCCCGACAGGTCTGCACGCAGAAATGCAAGAGCCGTCGAGAAGATGAAGCAGTTGATCCAGTATCTGATGACCTGCCGTTCGCACGTCGGGCTCGGGAGGAGGGTAGATCGTTCCGAGGTGGCAAATTCGATGGTAAGCCCCTGTTTTGTATCATGTACAACTGCAACCTGGACTGACGGACGTCTGCATTGTTACAGACATTTCGGTGCTCGTAGCCGTCATTTCGCCCGTTGCTGCTAGAGCTAACGTGTCCCCTTCTTCATCTGATTAATGAACGTATTAAACAACCATTTGTACAAAATCACTCATAGGCATACACAACTGCATTGTTTCTCCCTCACTGTCTTGTTGATTTCGTTTCACTTGCATGTCCTTCGTCAACATCTATTTGTAGAAGTATTTCTAGCTCCTTTTGGCTGAACCTGTAGAAATACATCATTTTGCACATAAAGGATTGAAATTTGTGCCGGAAAAGGAAACCGGATGAGACATTGTTTCAGAATTGAAAATGAATTTGGAAGACTCTGGGGTTGAGAAGAGCGTCGGTCTGTCTGTCTGGTTGCTCACACCTTGACCTTCTCTCCTCTCTCCTCGCCGTCATCCAACGCTTGCCCCCGTCTTCGTCGGTTTCTTCCTCCCTTTTTCTTTCAACTCTCTGTCAGGAGCCTTATTTCTGAGCTTGCTATCTTTCTTTAGCTCAGTAGGAAACTCCTTTTTTTTCTTCTCATTCAACACACCACCACCGGATGCATAACTTGGGACGTCCGAGTGGCGAAGAATATATACCATGGCTCTGACTACAACCGCGCAATCCGCTTTACAAGATCTTTCCTGGGATGAAACGATAGTGCCTTCTTTGAGGATGCGTGCGTGTCACAACCATAACTCTCTTCGACAAATGGAGCTTATTTTGCTGTGCCATCCTAAACAGGTCTCGAGCACGAGAGTCGCGCCATCTCCAAGCGCATGTCGGCCACTTCCATGGCTGCGAGCGAGGATGGAACGATGCAGACGACCAGGAAGTACCAGCCCCGGTCATCCGAGTCAAGGGAACGAAACGGCGGGCGTATCACACCGTCGAGTATCCCTCGCCCAAGCCTTAATTACACCCGACCCCTGGCAGCAGCAGCAACGGACGCGTTGAACGGCACGTCGTCACGTCCCACACAGACAGGCTCCGCAGCCGTAAAAGGTCACCAACCACAACGCTCGAGGACGTTTTCACAGCCATTCGCATTCGATCCAAACAGCGTGAAGGGTGTTAATGGGGCTGGAGCCATCACTGGCAAGAACGTGAACGGCATGCAGAATGGGAGCGCGACGTCGATGAACTCGGGAGCAAATGCTCTTCCTACTCCGGCGTCCTCGAGGTCCAACTCTCCGTCGTTGCCTTACTCCGGGGCCGGGGGTGGTCCCAATGGGCATTTCGGTAAGGGGGCGGTTGCGGTCGTGTCTCTTGCGTCCGGAAGCAAGTCTTATGGGCGAACAACCCCGACGTATGAGCAGCCTTTTCAAATGGAGGAAAATGATGCGTTCGACGGGGAATACGAGGAAGAAGAATGGGACGGTAAGGAAGATGTCACGTATCAAGCGAACGCGTCGCGGTCGACTGTTGATGTAGCCGTTCCGCATCATCTGGGTCAAAATGGCATTATCGAAGAAGCAGCTCCATTCACTTCGACGGCCGATTCGTCTATGGTCACAGATGCTGAGGTACGGCCGTCGATGGAGGAACGTCCGTTCGAGCACTGGTATCGAGGCGATGTGTCGCGAAACGGCGGTGTGGGCGAGCTTCGGATTGGTAATCGGAAGGAGATGCTTGAGATTGCAAACTATGGGCATCGACTTCGTACGATTACGAACCAGTCGATCGGTGGGAGGAGGCTGAGAGCACAGAGCATTGGGAATAGGGAGAGCATGAATATCGATGAGGAGGACACTGTAGCTCATCCGCTTGTGTTGGACGAAGCACCGTTAACGGACATGGAGGCAGATACGGAGACGGATCGCGAACACAGTGCGACGAGATCAAAGACTGACTTGGCCAGACGAGGGAATTATGGAGTACTGCAAGGTACGACTGGTGCCATCCCGTCTACACCAAAACTCCGCCAGCCTTCTCAAATACCTCGTGCCGCCCCGCGCCAGCAACAACGGACTGCGTCCGAGCCTCTACAGGCTATTGCTACTGCGAACAATAACATTATACCCCCAACACGCTCGCGCTCAACAGCACGAATACCGCATTCGCACGGCAACACGCAGGGAGGTGCGAATGTTGCTCAGGCACAAAAACGCGGGAGGACGAAGAGCCCGGCTGTAACGCCCGCGAAGAAAAAGCCGGTGACGCAACAACAGAGGTCGAAGTCGGCGTTGGACGTGAGGATACAGCCTAGGGAAGTGGCGGAGTATCCTGAAGTACCGGATGGGTCTGGCAGTATGGCCGATGCTATACCGTCATGGACACAACCGAAGAAGTCTGGGAATTGGGATGATGTGAGTAATTTGCTGATTTTATGATTGTGTGTAGTTGCTAAGTTATGTTACAGGTCGTACTGCCTGTTGTAGCCAGGAAGATGGGCTTAGACGACCAGTACGAAGAGGCGGATGGCAGTCCTAAAGCACAGAGACATTCTGATGAAGTGATACCTCCAGTGAGTTCATCGCACACTTCTATTTCATCTTTACTGACGTCTACTCTCAGCAACCTGGGACTTTTGGAATAGATGAAAACAAGCGAAGACTTCGTTATGATCCCAAGACCGGAGAGATGATTCCTATGGACGACCTTGGCAGCTCTCCGATGCCAGATCGGAGATCTAATCAAAGGGATGGCAAACGCATGTCGAAACGACAAAGCCAGGCTCAGAAGTCTGGCAAACGTGAATCGACGGTCCATGCTGCTAACAAGGCGCAATTTGGTGAACGACGATATTCTCCACCTCCTTCGCCTGCTCCCTTTTCACAATATGCGCGACCTAATGCGGACAAGCCAGACGATTCATTTGAACCTCCGGATATGGAAGAGGAGAAACGGAGTGGGTGCTGTGGGTGCACTATTATGTGAACAGTCCAAGCTCTATCCGCACGGACTTGGTTCTCCTTCCGCTATTATGACGACTTTATCTCTCTCAAGCTCAAGCCCTTCCATCCAAGGCCCCCTTCTTGTTTCATGTTCCAAAGATGACTTCTTTCCACTTCCCCATCACGTTTTCGCTTCACTTTCTAACGGCACTTTTGCTTTGCAGTCACGAGTCCTCCTACGTTCCCTCCACTTTTCTTTTCATTTCCTTCTCCCTCCTCCGGTATGTACAGTATTTATAACACACGCTCTTTCTTTCCTCTTCTTTGACCAAATTTTCTTCACTTGTTTGGGTGTTCAATTCGTTCGTTCCATTTCTTCACGATTCCCAAGGATAATACCCTTCGGTGAACGAACCCCCCCTTTCCTTCCTCAAGCAAACCAACACCAGTATTTTTTTTCCACGAATCGTTTCATGCCCCTGCACCCTCCCGTTAGCTCACTCTTGTTTTGTTGGGTTTCCCCTTGTCTCAAAATCTGAATCTAGCGTCTATTTTTTTCTATACTTCAGTCTCCTTCTTTCTTCCGACATTTCCTTTAATCAAGCGGCGCCATCCTATCCTACCCCTTCGCCTATCTCCTCTTTCGCGTTTCTTCCTTCCTTCTTTCTCTCTTTTCCCTTCTCGATCTGATATTGACATGTACTTGTCTCTCGCGTCTTTCCCCAGGGGCTCGCCTGCGGAGTTATTCGACTCTCCAACACCTCCCATCCCATCTATAATCAAATATTCGAGTTATCTGAGATTTTCTAGGATTCGCTTTGTATGTCGGTGACTTTTGGAACTTGAGAGGTTGTCGGATACAGGAGTAGTGTCTGGACTCTGGTGCGATAGGAGATATTCATGACATGACGACAAAAATATTTGAGGATGTGGATGGTAACAGTGACAATGACAACAAGGATGGGCAATTACATCTGCGACAGGGATAACACAATGAACTTTTGGTTCTGGAGTAAATAATAAGGGGTTTTAAGAAAGGAAAGCGCGTATTGGCCAGATAATCCGCTCTCACTCGTCTCAACGCCTATCAATCCCGTGCTCATGTTCATGTTCATTTTCATGTTCCCCGATGACAAACTGCGGCGGAGAGATGACTTCCGCGTCAGCCTCACCCGCAGGGACGCGATGATACCATTTATCGAGCTCGAGCGCGTCTTCCTCGTCCCCTCCGCTATCTCTTCGACCCGGGTGCTCGTGTAGTCGACTATGACTATCGGGCGCGTTCCGTCCGCTTGTGGCCCATGTGTGGATGAGGACGAGGGCGAGGGTGTATATGACGAAGGCGAAGCTATGGACCGTGGGTGAAATATTAATGGATAAATAACGATACAGAGAGGAGTGAAGATTGTGAGGTGAAGCATACCTGAGCATGATGAGGACGTAGGTGACGTGGTCCATGCCTCCGTCGTGCGCGAAGACCATTTCTTCGTCCGTAGCGGACATGAAAAGCAGCCCCGCTGCGACCAATAGCTGGGAAACGCGGTATAGTAAGCACGGATACCGATACGTTGTACGTCATGATAATGTCCCCCCCCCCCTTCTTTATCACTATCATGAAAAAGCACTTACGAAAGGCGGGAAATGGCGGAACGCCTGTACGACAAACAGTCGAGGGTTCTCGGGTGTGCTGGGTCCCAAAGTCCGATCGGAGTGTCTATCGCTGTCCATGGCGGAGGATCCGTCCTTGTCGAACGAGGGGACGATGAAGCAGACTTCGACGATGCGCGTTACGCCCGCGAGCATGAGCGCGATGCCGAAGACGGAGTGGACTTTGGTGGAGAGCGCGAGGGCTTGGGCGTGTTGGGACATGGCCCAGCCGGTGAGGAGGATGCTAAGACGGATTTGATTAGACTTCTTTTTTGTGGGGTTTAGGAAGAAATAATTGGATGTACATGATGGATGGGACCACGCTTCTTTGGTTGTTTCGAGAGAGCCAGATGCCGAGGGCGCCACCGGTCCACCCTGTAATGCGTTTGTAAGAGGAATGTTCGAGAGTACGAGGAAAGAAAGAGGACATACATAAGACACCAAGAGACGTGTGTTGCATGTCTTTTACAGACCAATGTGAGCCACGGTGCTCGGTGAAAGTGTTGACTAGTGGATTGATGTGTTAGGCTGGAAGAGACGAAACGAATGGACTGCACAAGTACCGATTCCCTAATCGTGCAAGTCAGACCGAGCCTGACTGAATGCTACCGGAAACCGACTCACCCAAAGAGTGATGACCCATGAGTCCCACCATTCTGGACTCCTCCCTGAACGTTTTATCCAAGCTTCGCCAGCGATGAGGAAGATGGCCAAGATGATACCATAGCCGATGAACGCGCTTCCCTGCAACATGCATGAATGGCAGACACCACAAGAATTCAGATACATCCGCACCATAATGTAATGAGCCAGACATTGCCCAAGGTTCCCACCTCTGCAATAGTTTCTGAATGTGATCGCCCCGAATAGCATTTGCGTCCATCCCAGAACAGGATATAGTTTGCCAAGGATGCCATGAGCGCGGACAGCATACGGTCGGACGGATCGTTCGTGGATGTGCAGCTTGAGGTAGATACCGAGGCATAGCTGGGCGACGATAGGTATGTAGAGAATATTGGCGAACGTGCCGTGGACGGAGGCGTAGAATTGGCGTCCGCCGTGACCATGGCCGAGGAATATACCAGCGATGGTGAGTGCGAAGCCTGTGCTCTGTATTGTGAAACGTTTGTGTTGGCTTACTCGGACATGTAAAGTGCATCATGAGGACGCACCTGAAGTGGGACGTGCCAGCGACTCCTTGACATGCCCAATACCATTCCGATTGGGAAGATGAAGCCCCAGACAAGACACTGTAAGGCGATGTGTATCCATAATACGGCGTCGACGGGAGCGTTCATCTCTTCTTCTGTGAGGTGTGCATGGTGTTTATGGGCTGATGCTCGTGAGGCTACGAGGGCGAGCACGGTAGAGACGAAAGCGGTGCGTCGACTGAAGGACGCCATGGTGGTCGTGAGCAAAGAAAGTCAGAGTCGAGAGCGGCGGCGCCGGCCACGGACGGTGAGGAGAGAAGAGGAAAGAGGATGAGTAAACTTTGGTGGCGTCATACCATCAAATCTCAACTCTCTTCATCCCCGTATTCGTCTTTCGTTGCATACATGCAGCAAATAGTAATGGTTGCTTTCAATGCTCGAAAAGTGCATAAATTAATTAATTGCACACGAAATAAGAAGAAAATTCTAGATAATGTAAAACTGAAAGACACAGTACTTAGGCTTTAAAATATCCTCCGAGACAGTAGGAACTATGGGCAAACAATCATCAGAGGAAACTGTATCAAACTTGCGGATCCAGAGTGTCAAGAATTGAGCAGTAGCTTCGGAAAGAGAGTTTATTCCTAGTCTACAGGCTCAAAAGGTGTCTTGGAGGCAGGGCAGACCATAGTAGTTAGTCTGGCTTCAAACCTTGAGCAAGATACTTTCAAGGCGATATTGTGCACAGGATACCTGTAACATGCGAATCTGGCGTCCAGGTGAGAGCAAGACGAATAAGTATACTATACTACCAGCACCAGAGCAGCATTCGGATCAGTCCATCACTTTCTCTCCAGGATAGCTTCGAGGCGATGAAGGATAAAATAAAATAGAAAGCCAAGTATCGACAACTGGACCTTTGACGCTCGACATATCAGTCAACCAAATTCTACACTGAATAGAAATGCGATGATGGTGGTGGTAAGAAGGCAAGAACAGTCGTCGTCGTCGTCGAGGATGAGGAAGGCAAGCGTGACGAAAGGCGATGACGGCCGGGTTTCCTTAACTGGCTCGATCCAGTAACACTCTTCTTTACCCCTCCACAACGTTAACCTCACCTACTCTCTCTCCTTCCTCCCATCGCTCTCCCTCTTTACACCCCACTCCTGCCGCCCATCTTTCTCATTAGACACACTACTACAGCTCTTAGTAACCTCTCTGAACAACCAGCGAAAATTTGTCACCGATAGCCGCGCGTCCTTAGCCAGCATATACATCTCTTCTTCCGTACATCATGGTCAGTCTCGCTTCCGTTCGTTAATCTCTTATCCCTCCATGTTCTCACATTATCTCTCTCGATTAGGGTCAAACGCTCTCTTCGCCTGGTTCGTACTCGCAGTGCTGTCTAGCAGGGCAAGGAGCGGCACATCTTGCGTCTGCTTCCGAAACAATCATTGACTGATTCTCTCCGTTCACCCGACCATATCCAGATACCGAGAAACACATCAAGTCCGGAGAAACAGACAAGTTCGCGTATGGTCTATGTGAAATGCAGGGATGGAGGATATGTGAGTCGATCTCTACCTGTTATTTCACTTGCGAGAAAGTTTTCTCTGGCGTTGTTGGTCGCTCGTAATTTGCGCAGGCACGGAGCATGGCACAGGGCTTTATACTCGTTTTCTTTGACGCCCATGCTATTCCGCTCCTCAAAGTGTATTTATGGTCGACCATTATCCTTGGTTTTCACTGTTATCTAAGTGGTCGTATGACTTCCTTTCAAATACTCTTTCTGTGCACTGTGGCGACGGTTTAACCCCGCTCCTATATAATGTTTATTGTGACGCATTCTCATCTTACAACCTTTTCATCTAGCTATGGAAGATGCACATGCGATTGAGGTGGACTTGGATGACAACAAAGGAGATGGCAATGCATTCTTTGCCGTATATGACGGGCACGGCGGTACGTGCCATATCCTTCCCACATTCCAATAGTCCCCGTTTTCTGACTTATCTGTCCACGTATCGATCAGGTGGGACCGCCGCCAAGTTCTCCGGCGAGAACGTGCACAAGCGCCTCATAAACGACCAGGCATATCGGGAGAAGAAATGGGACGTGGCTCTCAAAAATGCATTCTTAGGCACGGACGAGGACATCCGTGCGGGTGAGTTCTGGTTAGTATAGTTATTGAGGGGACACACCCGCTCACCTCACGGACGTAATGACACAGACTCTCGGTTTTTCAGGGATCCGTCTGGGTGTACCGCCGTCGCTGCTTTGGTCACGAACGATGGGAGGATCTTCGTCGTAAGTTTTTATTCCCGCTTCCGTTGAATGGAGCTAGGACAAGGACGCTGATCCAATGTCTCGCTTTTATTTTCTAATCCTTTTAATCATGTTCGCTCTTTTGAACAGGCAAACGCCGGTGATTCGAGGGCCATTGTATGTGTAAAGGGTGAGGTAAAGCCACTAAGCTTTGACCATAAACCTTTGAACGAATGTAAGCAACTTTGTCATCATTCTGACGCGTGCCTGCCCTCATGATGCACCAACAGCGGAGATGACTCGAATTAAGAATGCTGGCGGCTACGTCGAATACGGTCGTGTGAATGGTGGGTGGTGCATTGCCTCAATAACTCTATTTTATTGAATTGAGTTTCGCAGGCAATCTGGCGCTCTCGAGAGCGATTGGTGATTTTGAGTTCAAGAAGAACAACTCCCTTCCTGCTGAAGAGCAGATTATCACCGCAAATCCTGATATTACGGAGCATAAGATGGACCAGGAAGAGGAATTCGTCGTCCTCGCTTGTGATGGTTCGTCTTATTTCGCTGCTCTCTTTAGTACAACTTCCTCACGTGTGTTGGGAGGACAGGCATTTGGGACTGTCTTTCATCTCAACAAGTGGGAGACATCGTAAGATTACAAATATCGCAAGGGAAAGAGCTCGAAGAAATTGCGTCGTTCCTCTGTGATCACTGTCTTGCTCCCGATACGTCGTCAGGCGCGGGTCTCGGCTGCGATAACATGACTGTCCTCATCGTCGCGCTTCTGGCCGGGCGCACGAAGCAGGAATGGTACGACTGGGTGACGGACAGGGTGAAGAACCAGTATGGATACCCCACACCGACTGAAATTCCACAGTTATACGCACCCTCGAGGGTGAGTGCCTTCCGTGCACGGAAGGCCGCCCAGGACGAGAGGGCGTCACGCGACCGTGCTTCCGGAGGTTCTTTCTCTAACGATGAGGACGCGGGTGGCTTGAGCAGTGTGTTCGGTGGGAGGGCGATGGGTGTAGGCGGTCCACTCGGGTTCGCTCGATCCATGCTCGGGACCGGGATCCAGTTCTCCCCTGCCTCCAACATGCAAATGGACGACCTGGACGATGACAGCGACGAAGAGGAGATGGTGCTGAATCTACCCAATTCCGAAGGGGAAGGCGTGGACAAGGAGGACGAGGAAAACTTTTACAGGTCGTTGGGGCTGCGGTCGCCACCCCATTCGGACGTGACGAAGAGTCTAAAGGCACAGCTGGACGAGCTGGAGGAGAGCGACAAGCCGCCGTACGGGTCCGACTCGACGCCGACGGAGAATTCGAATCCCGGCGACGAGGCGCAGCAGGCGTTTGGCGCCCATTCCGAGACGAAGACGACGAATGGGATGAGCGTGAAATCGGAAGGGGGCGAGGCGCCGCCGCCGCCGGCCCCTCTGGTGAATGGGGATCTAAGGGTGCAACAGCTATCTTCGCCGCCTGGTGGTGATAAGGTTGATGGAGTGATGAAAGTAGAAGGTCTCATGGACAAGAGCGAGTCGCCATTGAAGGGTTGAAAGGTCCTCATTTTCTTTCCCAAGGGGAGAATGTCAGCGTTGACGATGGTGGATAAATATGCACCACTCCATCCTTTCTTTACTCGGCGTTTCCAGCTTTTCTTCCCTTTCGACTCACCTCCCATCCATTTGTCCATCCTTTGCCTCAATGACTCCCTTTTCTCCATTCGCAACCGTACCGCGCCGCATTACACTGCATACCGTGTTTTACATGTGTTCGTGTAACGTCATTCGCATTCTGCCTCCTGCTGGTTTCCCTTTTTATCCCTTCCTGACCTCCTGCTTCGATCTTATGTATGGTGTCGGTTACCCGAATTGTCTAATCGTCTGCGCTCTTCTTCTCTTTCTTTCTTCCTTCCTTTCTGTGCTACTTGGTACTGTCTCGTAGGGTACATCATCCTTCCCGTTTCATCATCTGTGTGTATCATTTCCCATTGGCGTCTGTGCCTGTCTCCCTCTCTCTTTTCCGATTTCTTGTCCTATTCACCAAGGTACTTATGCATAGGACCTATATGGCAAAAGTCGGCGATGTATACTTGATCATTATCATTTTTTCACTTCTTTTCTTTCTCCTCTCCACATTTCATTGTGTGCCATCACTAAGCTACTGGAGAGAAACCCGCGCCGCACTCCTCGCTCCGATCCATATCTGCAAATGACCCCGAAACACAATATTAATACAGACTCAAAACACATCCCGTAGCACGACCAACTCTTGTTCGCATAGACACAGAATCGCTCTCTTCCCTCCCGCCGTTTTCACAGCCCCTACACCAAGCAACGCCCCTGCACTCCCCCCACTCACCTTCAACACCGACTGCTTCGCCCACTTTTCCCTGCGTTTCGAGCCCCAATACACAAATACGTTCCCTCCTCCGATTCCCGTCCCGCTTTCGAATGTGTATACGGCGCCTGCAGAGGAGCTGGAGCTGGAGCTGGAGGCAGGTGAGTGGAACGTGAAGCGTCTGTCGCGCTTGGATGCTAGGACGAACGCGAGGGCGGGGAAGGTTGCGGAATGGCACCATGCCTGGGCGTCGACGTCAGGCTCAGCGAGTAAGAGGTGAAACAAGAGTCCATCGATGTCTCTTTGTGTTATGACGGATGGTCTGTCGGCGTCACCGACCGTTCCGGGGATAGGGACGGAAAGTAGAGATACGGGTGGTTCGGAGGAGATGTCCTGCTCTGAGGGGACGGTTCCGTCCATACCGACCCAGGTAATGACGGCCTTCTGACCCACGGACGAGTCTACGCTCTCGTCCATCTCGCCCTCTGCGAGACTCGGTACACCCGTTCCCAGCCCAAGTCCGCTTGCGTCTTCGCCGGTCTGTAACGCGCCCGTATACTTCTCCAGCGATTCACGAATCTGGTAAAGCTCCGAAGGGTCGAGCGTCTCTGGTACTTCTACGTCTTCGGCGGCGCTGGTATCGATTTGACCGCCTGGCGCGTTCGATGGAGAGGTTTGAGTACCCTGTGAAGCGAAGACGTGAGACCACCGTGTTCCTTCGTTTCGTTTATCAAGATGCAGTGTGAGGAGACCAAAATGGTTCTCAGCCTCCCGGTCCCACGTCCAGAAACTCGATGACGGGTTGATGCTGTCCCACAGTTGTTTGAGTGCATATCGGGGGAGGGGCGCCGAGGTGGGTAGCTCGTGTTTGACGAGGAGGGATAGGGTCTTTGCGGTGAGGGTGACATTGATGTTGGTTTTGGAGACGTTTGAGGGGAGGGCGAAGGCTATAGTGACAGAGTCGGATGTTTGGGTCCAGGAATAGGGTGGGGGACGCGTTGGGGGCTCGGAGAGTGATTCGTTGGCGCTGGGGATAGGAGCCAGCTCGTCGGATGTAGGTTCATACGTTGGAAGGGTAGTAGTAGTGGAAGATTGGCCTCCTTTGTATAAAGAGGCTCCGAAGACGATAAAAGCATTTCGTGAGATGTCGAAGTCGACGTGCATTGGTACGTCCGTCCCGCGCCCTCGCCAGAGAATCTCGAGCGCTTGAAGGTCTTCCGATATGCTCGATACTTTGAGCTGCGTGATTATGACGTCGAAGTGGACGGGCGAATCCTGTCCGCCTTTCCCATTTGTCGTAGTAGCGGCATGGCTCCCTGTGTGCCGGCACGAAAGAACACAGACAAGCATGCCTTCATCCTTTAGTCGCGCAGCGTGAAGTTTGAAAGGCGACTCTGAGAGCTCATTCTCTGGGACGGGAAGATGGTATGTTGCAGAAATCCTATAAGACTCGCCTTCCTGCACGAGAACATACAACAACCCCGTTCCGTCGGAAACAAGCCATGCTTCGCCCACGGACATAACACAGGGATATTCTTTGTGTTCCTGTTCTTTGAATTCGTCGCTTTGTATGGGTTTTGGTAGTTCGTAGATGACGTCAAACGTAGGGTTAAAGTTCTAGGGATTCTGTGTCAATCACAGCTTGGATCGTTTGGAAGGGGCACTAGCACTCACTTCGTCCAGTGTAATCTTGCAAACATTCAGATCACTATCCACGTATAGTGCAGAAATCCCATCTACAGATACTGCCAGGTGGTTGTGTCTAATACGGGCCTGCATTTCTTCGAAAGACAGCGGCACCTTCGACTTCCCGGAGACATTGGCTTGCGTCGGGCGAGCACTTAACGGGTAGCTAGTGATATGTTCATCTTGCTCTAGAAGTGAAAGCTTGTATCCTTCGAACGTGGGATTGAGCAGACGCTTGTTTGTAACAAAAGGGGCCATGGGAAGGCTTTGTCCTGTTGTTTGTTGATCGCAAGGTTGGGAAGGGCATGGTAGAGCGTAGAAAGCAAGAGATCTAGAGGATGAGATGAATGTCGCGTCACGAGAACTTCCGAGTCAGACTCCTGTTCACTCGAATCTTCTCTTCGAAAATTTCATGCACCTAAACTTCAAATAAATGACATGTAACCCATGAGACATAGAAACGTAGCGAGAGGCAAGAAATACATTGCGTACAAGACTACAAGTTGAATTACCAAGACCTCGACAACAAAAATCATAGTGAATACATGAACAAAGCGCATTATCTTCTCCGTCTCGCGTATGTTATTCTAACGTCTTCAGGAGGCCCAGGTGTTTGACCCCTGGATGGTCCCGAATGTGAATGTTCTCCTCTATCGTCTCTGATAATGGATTTTTCTGTTCCAGCCGACAAAGTACGAGATGAAGAAGACGGAACGGGAGTCTGCGCCCTTGTCCGTGAGAGTTTGTGCGACCTGGCCTCAAGTCGACGCCGACGACGTTCAACATCGCTTCCTGCGTCCGATGATTCCTCTTCCAAGACATACGACTGCCGTTCGGATTTGTATTCGTACTCAACATTAGAATCTTCGATGTGGGTCGCCTCCGGAGTGGAGAACGATACGCGCCGCCGGAGACGGGATCTCGATTTGTTTGATGGATTCCGCAACGCAGATTTCAACCTACTTGTACTTGGCCGTCGATCATCGTTCCGTGTTCGCGACCTGCCACGGTCGCGCTGCTTCATGGGTGATGACGGGACACTATCAGAGTAGTCTGAGCCTATGGGAGACGACGTGGGAGGTGCGCTTGCCGCTGACTGGGGCGTATCAAACGACGTGTAGCGGTTGGGATGTGACGGTGTATGTGGGTGCCAAGGGAAGTGAGTGGTTTGCGGGTAGTGCATCACAGGAGATCCAGGGAAGGTCGGTGGAAGGCTGAGGTTGCTACCCATAAGGTAAGAAAGGCTTTGCAGCGCTTGCGCCAGATGATAATGAGCAGCAGGTTCTTGAAAACTTGGATGCTGTCTTTGGTCTCGAGAATCGTGCACTCGAGGAGGATAGGCAAATCCAGGCTGGGCAAGCGGGCTGTTAGGGAATTGAGGAGGGGTGAAAGAGAAGGATCCCAGTTCTGGAGAAAGACGAAGTGGTGCACTACTCGATTCGGGAGGTCTCGATCGAGACTGAGGTCTTTTGGGAGATCGTGCGATCCATTCTGAGTCTGACGCAATTCATATATCAACGGCTTGTATGCATGAAAGGAGCCATAACATACCATGACGCTGATGCTCTTTATGCCTCTGAGAAGAAGAAATACGGCGAGAAACACGTGGAGAATTTCGGCGGGGTGAAGGACTGAAGAGAGCGTTTGAGCGAACTTCTATGTCAGTGTCTTCATCCTCTGTAGGGGAGCGTCGCCGCTTGTTGTCCGTCCGAGGCGTACGTGAAGGAGTGCCTTTCGTGTTCTTAGCCGGTAACCTTTTCTCTGGCGAACTGGGTGTGGGTATCCTTGAAGCACGGGAGCCACTTTCACGCTTCAACTTCATGGGATGTCCATTTGGCTCGCTCCTACTTTCGGTCTGACCTTTTTGAAAGTTATCATGTTCAAGTTGTCTTCCCTTACCCTTCTCCTTCGCCCTCGCTCGGGGAATCTCATCACTTGACTCGTCTTCGGAGGAGCTCATGATATGAATAACCTCTACCCGACTTTCGCGCGTAGGTGTCCGTGGGAGAGAGAATGACCGCGGTGGGGTGTCGATGTAGACTTCTGGAATAAGCCATGTCCTCCTTCCCTGAGGAACCTGTGGTGGTTTCTTCGTGTGAAGGACGCGCTTTGATGAAGAGGCCTGCTTTGCATCTCTGTCCGAGTCCGACTCAATGGAGGATGAAAGTAGTTTAGGGCGGCTTTTTTGAATGGATCGCGGCTCTCGAGCAGTTGGAGTTTTGTGGTTATTGAAATTGGGCCCAGAAGAAGTAGATCGCGGAGGAGTTTGTAGTTGAAGCACCGTATCGCGCTGAAGCCCACGAGAAGAGGATGCACTCTGGATTGATGCCTCCGATACTGATTTCTGCACTGATGGTCTTCTTGATTGTATAGCCTCGCTAACGAGATTTTGAGAAGAATTTGACTTCTTTCGAGGAGTTGATTCGGAACTTGAAGTAAATAAGACTTCCCCTTCTCCAGTAGTCTTTTCTTCTGATCCTGAATTGTCGAAAGTGTGGTCGTCGTTTGCGCCGCCCCCCTTTCCATTGTCAGCGACCCAACCACCTAGTTCATCATCGGATTCGGGGTCGGAGGACTCTAATGGAGTCGGACTTCCCGATTCAGCGACATCATTCTCTTGTAATCCGGTATCGTGTTGTCTGGGTAGGGGTAGGACTTCAAATTCGGGTGAAAACGAAGGTGTCGAAACTCTTCGATAATCAAATAGTGGCTGAGCATCGTCCTCATCGTGGATGACTTCTTCGTATTCACCAGGTTCAGTCCACTCGCCCTCAGCCGCTGTGGTTGCGAAATCGGTACTTTCCGCGTCGGAGGTAGTGTATGTCACCTGCAGGTCGCCAACTTGGCCGTCAACATCGGAATCCTCAAATTCCGTGTCCTTCCCAAGATGCGTTTCTGCAATGCTAAAATCGACACAATCAACATCATCCGGGTCCCCGTACTTCTCCCTCCTCGCCCGCTCAGCGTTCAGGAACTCTGCTAGGTCAGGATCGTCTGCTGGGACCTGCGTCCTTGGAGGAGCTACTCGTTTAAGGTGCGGAGACAAGTCTAAGCCACCATCGTCGTCCCCGTCCTCTTCATTCTCAACGTCCTCTGTTCCAGAACGCGAGATAATGTCCTCTTCAACTCGTAAATGCGCAAAAGCATCAAGTTCATCAGGCTCGTCATCCTCTGGCATTAAAGGAAGTCCGTCGTCCAAATGTGTCACACTATCCTGCTCGTCCTCGGAACCACCGGTTTCATCATCGTACGCACGATTTACAACACCCTTGTCTATCAACAAAGCGTCATTCTGGAGATCGATAATGTCATCTTCTTCGAGAGTCCGAGCGTACTTATCTGCAAGGCGCGACCAAATGTCGAGGACTCTGTTCGCGCTGGCTCTTCGAGCGTTATGCAGATCTTCTTCAGTGGGTTCGGTAGTTCTGTCAGAGGAAAACGAACGAGGTGCTGAAGACGACGACGTTGAAGCCACAGATTGACCACGCATTCCGGGACCTAATGACGATGGGGTCTGCGATAACCTTCGCTTCTTTGAGGGTGCGGGACCGTCATACTGGCCGGAAGGTCGATCGCGATGTATTGGAGGAGACGCTGATGGTGTGGGTATGATAAAAGCGAAGCGGTTTGGCACAGACGAGACTGGTCGAGCGGACGGCGGTATAAATCCTCTTCCAACATTGTTGCCAAGGCTAGTCATTGCCAGCAGCGACAAGCACGGTGTCGAGAGGCCTCAAGGATATGAACGCTCGGTTCACTCACCTCACCACACACACATCTGGCCATAGGCGACGGTGTTCGAGTACAAAGAAGCATTGTCAAATGTAGAAGTGATCGACACTCTTACCTTCCTGTTCGAGTCATCCCTCAACACCGATCGAGATTTGAGTAGGCCATGCAGTCGACAGTCAGGCATCTGTTCTCTTCTCCTTTCTATTTCGCCCGACGAGCACAACGTCTGGGAATAATACGATTCATGGCCTCGAACGCTGCTTTATCGCGCTTGCCATCGCCTCTGCGCGATCTGGTTGCCGCTGCAGCCTCTCGTGACGAAGATTTCGGTACAACCGAGAAGGACAAGGGAGAGGTCAATGATTGGATATCCAAGGTTGTCGAGGGAGAGATATCTAAGCCGTCCTCTACGAATGAACTCAATACTGTATTGATGCCGAAAACGTATATTGTGGGCAACTCCCTGACCGCTGCTGATGTGGCCTTGTACGGCGCTTTACATCCGACTTTTGTGAGTCAATCGGGACCTTATTCATGCATTTACCCAGCTCAATCTTGCAATATAGGCCCAGCTACAACCTTCTCAATATTATTCTCATCCTGCCATCACCCGCTATTTCGATCATATCCAGACTCGGCCTTCAGTCCGGAAGGCGGCTGAAGGTCTGGCTCCCGCTTTCTCGCCTGTGTATTTTGACCTCGACAACATGCCGAAGCTCGAACGTAAACCGGATCCTCCAAAGAAAAAGGACAAGGCTAAAGGCGTAGCTCAGGGAGCCGTTGTAACCGTCGCATCTGCTGTTGAGAAGGTCAAGGATGCAGTGACTCCTGCGAAGAAGGATAAATCCCAGAAAGCGAAAGGCCCGCCAGTGGAGGGTAACGTGGAGAAGAAGGCGGGGAAGAAATCGGGAGGGAAAGAGGCTACTACGGAGGAAGACGATGGAAAACCTGTGCCGTCAATGATCGACTTAAGAGTGGGCCACATCGTAGATAGTACGTCACTATGCCGCTGACGTTATCGACCAGAAACTCACAAAATCTTTTCCTCAGTCAAGAAACATCCAGATGCTGATGCACTCTATGTCGAAGTACTTATTAATATTACTGCGTCTCCATCGCATAGTCCCTAATGATTTTCAGCAAATCGACGTCGGCGAAGAAACTGGGCCTCGAACAGTGGTATCGGGCTTGGTGAAGTATATTCCAATCGAAGAAATGAGAGATAGGTACCTGATTGCAGTGGTAAGTGAAAACTCCAATCAATGATCTGCCTCTGTCGTCGGATTGATAAGCGCTCTGCCAGTGTAACCTCAAGCCAGCCAACATGCGAGGTGTGAAAAGTCATGCCATGGTCTTATGCGTATGTAACTCGATGGCTTTTAGCAAGCTGAACTGCTAAGACTTTTCGTAATTCTTCTCAGGCAACGTCAAAGGATGGTAAGGAGGCTGGCATTGAATTGGTCCAGCCTCCTCCTGGATCCAAACCGGGCGATCGTGTATACTTCGAGAACCAGACTGACAAGAATGAAAATGACAAAAGTACGTTGTTCCGATACTAGTGTCAATCTCAATATCTTATCCCGCATAAATTCAGATGCTGAGCCTAAAAAGCAACTCAACCCTAAAAAGAAGGAATTTGAGTCTATACAACCAGGTGAGCCAATAAAATTTATGTAGTTGAAACAAACACGCTAAAATGTATCTGTAGGATTCACGACACTGGATTCCCATGAAGCAGCTTGGATAGATCCTGCGACAAAGTCGGTACACAAAATGAGGACAGCGTCAGGATACTGCATCGCTCCAACGTTCGTCGGAGCATCTCTATCTTGAGTGGAAAGCGGAGAAGAACCTTGCGTGATACCGCATGCACTGTATTCTAGGGACCTATTTAGAGGACGGTCCGCATTTCTCCGTTCAAAAATAGATTCAATGAGGTGTTGCCAATACTTCCGATCAAATGGCAATCGTATGATGTAACCTTCAACTCGGACCAGCCAACCATCGGATTTGCGGCTTCAACTTCAACTTATGACTCGGGCCACTGGCGCTCCTGGCGGCCCGCGGTCTCTCGCTTCCGCTCGACGTTTGTTCCGGCGTACACCAACTCGAGAGTGATATCTACCTTGTGACTAGCTACTGTTGATCTTCTAGTGCAACTTCAAACTCTTTTAAAGCTGCTGTAACTGACGCACTGGCGATGCACGCATTGTGAATCATGTTCGCGGCGAAATCTAGATACATCTTGTGCTCGACGCTTTTTCTGCAGCATTTTCTTGGTGCCGCTTTCGGGGAGACGTGCTCAATTTCCCCTCTGGCTCCCGGATCGGATGACACCGATCAGGTACTAACTGAGCTTTCTATGGATTACCTCTACTACTAATCGAGGCTTGCAATTAGGTCTTGCAAGCAGTGGAGGAATGCGGGAACGGGGGTCGCATTGTATTAGAGTCGGGAACGTACAACATTACTCGGTAAATGTTGTTTTTATACCCTTTCTTTCGTGAGTGCTCACAAATGTGAAAGGAAAATGACTTGGAATCTCACCGACGCGGAAGTGGACCTCTTTGGAGAGCTGAACGTACGTTAGCTGATCTATTTTCTAATAGCCAATTTTTAACTAATTACCAACTCCTAGTTCACACCGAATCTTCAGTATTGGTTAGACATGAATAACACTTACCAAGTCGTATTCATTCAGGTTAGACTTTCAAGGCTTTAACATGTTCTATTGCGAGAGTTAAGTTGGGTCCAGAGCCAATCCTCGTGGTTCGTATTGTCAGGGAAAAACTTCACAGTCGATGGACATGACGTGGGTGGCATAGAAGGCAATGGTCAGGTGCGCCTCTACTGTCGATCTTCTCGATGAGTCAAGGCTCAGCAGAATTTTTTCTTGGATCTTTTGTTAGGCCTGGTGGGAGTATTTCACCAATCACACGCGCGTAGATGGGGAAGGTCGACCGTTGTCCTTGACCGTATTTGAGGCAGAAAATGCGGAAGTAAAAAACTTAAAGATACACTCGCCACCGTTCTGGTGCAACTGCGTCGCGAACTCGAGGAATGTGGTCTATGACGGCATCACATGTAATGCGACGAACGTGAATCCAGCATTCTTTGGTCAGAAGTAAGTTTTCGTCCTCAATCGATCATGCGTTCAAACTAAATCATACTTGTTCAGTATTGTACCGAACACCGATGGTTAGTCGATATAATCTACTGACGGTTAGCACGAGCTGAAACGCACTGCAGGTATCGACACTTATAGAAGTGATAATATCACCCTGAGAAACTGGGATGTAAGTTCGTTTGGTTCGACCACCGAATCCCGCTTTTCACAGGGTCATCACAGGTCACAGGTGGAGATGACTGCGTGGCAATCAAAGGCGTCAGTATCCATATTTCATTGCATCATTGCGAAGAACCTAACAGTGTCCTGCTCGGCAGAATACATCTAATCTGGTCGTGCAAAATTTTACGTGTCGGGGCGGTAATGGAATCGCGTTCGGTTCTCTGGGCCAGTACGTACAATTTGTACGGTAACACACTATTGTCGAGGCTGTTCTTCTGTGGTGGGCTAATCAGAAGTTGATTCTAGAACGATGACGTCGAGAACGTGCTCTTGGAGGATGTCACAGTATGACGCACCGATGATACGCATTCACGAGCGATGTGAGGCCTAATGCCTATCTTTGCAGTGTATCCGCCTAAATGAAAGCATCCAGCCGCTCATGCAGAGTGGGGTAAAGATTCCGTCTCAAATTCGATGCATGTTATCGATTACTTTACCTTTATATATTATAGGTATATTTCAAGTCATGGACAGCGACTGTGAACGGCACGCCACCTGTCAACGGTGGCGGAGGTGGAGGTCAGTTTGAGGTCGGATCATACATCTTCCACTTTCTCATATCTCAACTTTTTCATTTTAACCTCTCAAGGATTCACCCGAAACGTTCTAGCCCGTCGTTTTACATTGAGCGAGGTTGATACGCCAGTTGCTCTGTACCAGACCTATGGTGATTCCCCGTGAGTTTACTCAAACTTCCGGTCCATACTTGTGTTTATCTTCGAGGAAAGGGATGATACACCGTCGTTTTACCAGTTTGGTGATATGACGTTCGAAGACTGGTCTGGAACTGCTAGCAATGATGTTTGTGAGTAATAAACGTCTCCAGAGACACGCATATCTACCCTACTATCATTCCTTTCCAGTGGTGGATCTGGAGTGTAGCTCAAACGCGCCGTGCCCGAACATCACATTCCAGTCTTTTGACGTGACTCCAGCAAGTGGCGCAGCGCCCAGCTTTATTTGTACCAATGTCGAAGATATCGATGGTTTGCCAGGTGAGCAGCGCCGCAGCTTTCCACAAGAGCTCGTAAAGTATCTAACAAGTGTCCTAGGAACATGCAACTCCACCGGGGCGGCATAAATAAAGTTACATATCGATTACTCCCGTTGAATATCTACTTTCCGGTTTGAGTCTCACGAACGAAGATGGATGCTTCAAAGATTGTAGCGAGACGCCGCAGTCGCAGTAAGTGTGCGAATAGGTCGATCCTGAAAGTCGAGTACAGATCTGATGGCTTGATCATGAGGTGGTGTTTTGGTACAAAGAAGCACCATGGTCCAGTTACTTGGCTACTACGACGTAGTCTTATCAACATTACGAAGTCTCCTCCGTTGCACTCATACTTCAGCAACAGAGAATGCGGTAATTGGTGCTACATCTCTACCCCAACTCGAACTTCTCTCAACCTCTCCGTCTGTCCGATCGTCCGACTATTCATCCAAGCTGTATCTATGAAATTTGTTCGTATGCGACCGTTGAATGCGGAATAAGGATGGCGCCGGATGGTGTCATCGTGGCCTTTTGCGAACTGGCCAGAATCTATGGGTCTTGTAATGGGCGCCGTCGGCCCGCTGTATGATGACCACAAGCCCCCGCTTCGCGATTAAATGAATGATGAAATGGTAGGGCGCGAAAATGTATATGACGGAGCATAGGCCGAACCCTCGCTCAGGACGCGGACTTCTGAAGGATCTAGAGAGGCATTGGTCACACGAGCAATAAGAGGGATTCGGAAAGTATTTGAAATAGGAATCGGGGTCTGTCTTGTCGGTGAAGATTATCCTTGAGTTTATTATAGGAACACTATTTTTGCACAAACATTTCCACCCCACCGACTTGAGCAGTACGTGAGCATCTTTCTGGTTAACGTAGCGCATATGAGGTGGAAAAGTATTAAGTACTACTCATCGTAGTTCCAGAGTGCCAGTTAGCAAAAAAAAGTATTAAAGTTTAGGATGTCGCCACACAGTCGCCACTGAGATAAGAGATTGGTTGAACTGTGGCTGTTGTGTCTGGTCACTGGTCTAGACTTGCGCGTGTTCTGTTCATCTTGGTCCGAGTGTTCCGCACTTTCAACTCTTTTCAGTCTTACCGGATCTCTTGCCTTCGTAATTGGTCTCAATTTTTTTAAAATGTGCTTTAGCTTGTCATTGGCACAGTCAGAAAGCTTTTCTTACGTGTCTTGTAGAGAGAAAATAGCTGAAATACTTTGCAATAAAAAAATAAAAAAGAGACCGAGTCAAAGACCCATCGAATCGGAGGGAATCAGAAGTTGCCATAAGCGGTAGGAGTTGATCGACGCCATGACATCGGTGAGGTCGCATCGCATCGCCTCCTCCTTTCTCCAACCAACCCCCTCGATTCTCTTATCCTCTTGGGTCCGCCGGTGTTGGCGATGGCGACGAGGAGTGGAAAATGTTCGCGACTCCTTTTCTTGTCTTCCAACCACCATCATCATCACCTTCAAGCGTCCGTCTCGCGAGCTCACCAATTATCTTCCGCCTATTTTCATATATATAAGGGTCCAATTCAGTTGATTACCGAGACCCCATAAAGCTTCATCGCCGCTCTCCGGGGCCTCCTTTGTGCGCCCGCTTCTCCCAATTTTAGTCGTGTGCACCCAATCGTTTCCTTCAAAAGCGCTGGACTGCATTCGCGTTAAGCTTAACCTCGGAGTCCGTGCTGCCCTCAACTCTAGATAAACTCTAGATAAAGAGAGGCTTTCGACCCCAAACTGGACGCCAGGCCTCCTCATACCCGTCGAACGGACCTTCATTCTTCCTTTGACCCCTCGTGAGCCCGAACGAGTCTTTCTGCCTGTGCTTCCTCACGCATGACACGCAATCCTCATCCACGCGAAGCAGACTGTGAAGCAGCTCTTCGTCATGCTCACCGTCAAGGCTTCGATAGTAGGCAGGCGAAATCATTCCTTGTACGTTCGTTTATAATGTGGCACTAAGTAGACTGCTTACTGTCTACTCTTTGCCCCCTTTCAATTGCCCAATTTAACTTCGACATTTTTCTGCTCGCTCAACCACGGTATACATATAGCAGACCTCTTCGTCTTCTTCCTCTTCTGGATCCGGAGTAGTCACCCCAATTGATGGACACCCCCCCTCTCTTCCAATTTCGTTCCCCAGACTGAATTTGGCCAGGAATGACTCTTCCAGCTCCGAATCAGCACAATCGTCTCATTTCACTTCCAGACAACGTCGGAACTCTACTATTTCATTTACGTCTAGACCTCGAAAGTTATCCGTCGATTGCGCAAACGTCATCTCGCCCGTGCCTGCCACAGGGGTAGGTGAGGTTCCTTGCGGTGCATTTGTCCCAACTCAGTCGGCTGAAAGCCACATTCGCGCGTTGATGTGTCGCACTATCCCCACACATGAAGTAATGACTGGCGGTGGATCTGACTCTGACTCTCGACCATCGAATGTGGACGGGGAGTTTCTTGCAACGCACCGGCCTCGAACATATTCTTTCCAATCTTTACCATTTCGAAGGCAAACAAAAGCTGAGTCCAAGCAAGAGAACGAAAAGCACCTTCCTCGCCTACGAACTCAGTCTTTGAAACCTCAAGAAGCGCCGATGATATGTCGGAGTATCTCGCCGACTGAGGAACAGTATGTCCCTGATAGCTTCACCGTACCGAACTCCCGAACGCGGTCGAACTCCCATCATTGTACGTCAGCACTGTCTCCGGTGACGAAGCGAAACGCAGTGCCCGAGAATGCGAGGCATGTGCGTGGGTTTTCGTACTCCGGACCTGGCCTCCAGCCCCTCGCCGTCTCGAACCTCCGAAAAAACGAGTGTGATCGAGCGAGAGCTGGATCTCAGCCTTCGCGTACATTCCTTGAACCGAAACCTCTGTGCAGACCCACCCAACGTTCAAGGGACGCGTTCCAGGTCCGAGCTGCACCATCTCCAATTCCTTCGCTTGACTCTCGTCTGGCCTCCATCGAGAACGCGTCCCGTTTCCGTGCGAAATGTGTGTGTGCGGTATGCGGGAAGATAGGTGTGGATTATCCGCGTTGTCCCCGCTGTCCAGCTACTTGGTGAGTCATCAGCCCCTGTGTGCCGCCGCCACTCGAGAAGTAGTATATCATTTTCTCATCACGAATGCTCTTCTCTCTTGCAATAGGTGTTCGCGTGAGTGCCGAATGTCCAGTGCGCCGGCGGGGTCGAAGCGCCACTTATGCATTAAGAAGACCTGAGGGAATGTTTTTTTGTGTGTGTTGGTGTTTTCGGATCTCCCTCTATTCCGCTCAAATGTTGTCGTTTTCGCCGTCTTTTGGATTGCGGAACAAATTGCAGATGTTATGCTTTCTTCTTTCTTATCGGAGTCTCTTTGCTATCGTATGCTCCATCTGTACATTTCAGTTTTTCTTCCGTATCCATTGTTGCGTGTATATGTTGTCATTGAATTGGAGATGTTGATTTTGCGTGTCTATAGTTTTACTCGCACATGCTCTCTTTCATGAATACACTGCCCATCTTCTGTGATGGATTGGGAGAAACGTGCGGACGATACGAAGCTTTCAACCATCATCTGTCCATTGCAAAGGAGAAAGTTCATCCGTCATATCATATAATTATGAAAATTATCGTTCGTTCGGTAGGAACTCGTTCATATACTAGCTTGTTGTACGCATAATCAGAAAACGCATTGAATTTCCAGCTTCCAGAACAATGTTAACAGTGCATAAGTAGCGAATCATACGAAGGTCATTCGTTTCCCTTGCGCGGGCAAAATTGCAGGGCTTTCTTTCTCTTTTAATCGACGCTTTGCCTCCCATGAAGGGTGTAAAGATTTCTCCTCGTGTTGAGAAAGAGGTCGTGAATTTGTTCTTGACGTTGTAAAATGCTTTTGGAACGACTCTTTGCCTTCCCGACCTCCTTCTCTTCGTGCTCCTCGCCAACTTCGGTCTTCATGGCCTCCTGAGGGATCTTTCGCGTAGTTTATCGAGTTCGAACCGCCTTCCCTTCCCTGTTCCCTGCCAATGGCGGAGGCGGCACCACCACCACGTCCTCGGGACGAAGAACTGGCGATGCTTCCACGCCCACCACGTTTCCCGTATGCGCTCTCGATGTTGGATTGCACCTCTTCCTTGCGTTGTTTCTTGATATGGTTCGCGTTCCTACCATATTTCTTTTCCCATATTCTGTTCGTATGTTACCATATCAGCATCGTACGAAAACAATCCGCAATTAGAAAACAATGATTTCTTACGCTTTACGTGCCCTCTGTCCACGTCTGTTTTTCTTCATTGGCCCGTCAACCGCATCAACCTCCGCGTCGCTCCAATCAGAGTCCGATCCTGCTATGAAACCGACGGAAAGAGAGGGGAGGAAGGTGGATTTGCCTGCTTTGGCCAGTGCAGAGGCCTTCGAGTCGTTTGTTTGTGTTTTCGCATTCGGGGCTATCGCTCGTGCTCTCTTGAGGTTTGGTTCAGGTTCGAGAGAGGACGAAGCGGAGCGAGCTGATCCAGAGTTGTCCTGTTCAGAATCGGAAGGGTCCTCTTCGTCCGATTCACTTGACTTGTGGACACCATCTTCTTCAACATCGTTTGTATCTTCGAACCCTGCCCAGCTTCCGCCAGACTCACACTCAGATCCCGAGCCCGGTTGCACGACCTCGAATCGAGCCAATTGCCTCCCGACATCCTCATCAACATCCCCACCGTCGTCTGACCCGTCGCTTTCGGCTGATTCTTGCTCTTCGTCTACTCCCTTGTTACCAGCACCAGTAACACCCAGCACAGTTTTTAGTCCATCGATGACCTTGGCTATCTCCTGCGATAGGATTTTCGAGCTCTGGACTCGGCTTTCTACGACGGCTTGCACTCGTGAAGTTTCTGTTCGGATTTCCGGGGTCAGCAGCTCGGCGGATATAGCTTCTTGGCAGTGAACGTCATTTTTCAATGTATGGTCCTTTCTGATTTTCGTGCGAAGAGATTTGATTGCGATGATCTCGTGGTCAAAGTCCTACGAAGAGCATAATGGTAAATATATGTCCTCTAACGTATAAAGGACACTCAAACCTTCAAGAAGTCTAGTTGAACTTCGAACGAGCTAATATCATCCTCTTTTCCTGATTTACTATATTAAGACTTGACATTAATGAGATGATTTCTGGGCATGAATGCCACGACTCACCGAGCATCCTTCAACTTCTTCACGACCCTTTGAGTCTCAAATGTCTTCACTCGTTTGCAAGCTTTCTTGACTTCCTTTACACCATGATGCTATTCTTACAGAGCCACCAGGTTAAGATTAATCTGCCATCGAGTTCGCTATTGATGAACCACTAACGAGTTTTGAGCGCAACTTGGAGGGGATGTCTTCCTATCGGTACTTCATAAATTTTCCGAACAGGAATATGATTTAAATGGAGAAACATACCGGGTGCTGTTCTGAGCTACGTTTTCTTTTGTTTCTTCGCTGGAAGACCTCGTCGTTCGTTGTCATCATTGTGCACTGTGATGATGATAAAAGGAGGGAGAGTCACCAGTCGGCGGCTGAAGAAGCTACAGATGGCGACTGAAATAAGCAGGTGAAGCGGTGCAGCAAGTCGCGTTCTGTGCGGCTCAGCAGGCCACACCTCCTTACTCTCCCTTTCTTCCTTCATGCCCGACAACGACAACAGCGACGGCACATACAGCTCAGGCAATGCTTCCAACCGACGCCGTCGCTCTTCTTCTCCCTCCGTTTCCACTCCAAAGAAAATGCGCCTGTCACCGACCCTTTCACGACCTACGACCTCAAATGGTGCTGGCTCCTCAAGCCAACCTCTAAAACCACTCTCGCTCTCTATTCTAGGCGTAGAGCCTATCGATGACTTCATACTGGAAATTGCAAACTTTGTGCACGACATGATCTCGAGTAGACCAAATGGCGAAGGGCATATTGAAGTGGAGGCAAAGCTTGGGCTGCTCAAGTTTCGTGATGGACCCGACCGTGTTATGTTTCCGGTACGGAACGAGACCAGTAAGTATCATCATTGCAAATTCCATTGGGACTCGATTGGACGGCCTCGTTGACGATACTGGAAAGTTCTGGCCAGTGATAATCATCGTTTCGAATCCAATATGACTGCGGTAGGTCCCTGGAGCCGCATGCACATACGTAGCGCTGCGCAAACTAATTGACTCATTTTCCACAGCCTCAACATAAAGCTTTCAACGAGATGCTCAACGAGCTTGCAGACCCTTCTTCCTCTTCCGACCGCTATGGAAAACCAAAGAACTTAACAGGGCCTCTCCGGTACCAACATTCATACCTTATCGATTCCTTTTACTCCTCTGAGAGCCCTGGGGGAGACAAAGTGCGCGTGACGAGGGACGAGAAGACGGGGGAGGTGAGGGAATGCGTGAAGAAGATCAGGCTGGGGAACTTAGACGTTTTCAGCCCCAAATACTGTGCGGATTGGAGGGTGAGCGTGAATATGGAAGTGCCCAGTGCGTACCACTCTATTTTTTGGAAACGCTTTGAGTCTGAATCCAACTGCGCGTCAGTGAATCATCCCAAGGGGACCGCATCGTTCAGCAGAAAGAAAGATAGGTTGTCATACTCGCACGAAGAGTTCGTAATAGACTTGACACAGGTACGACAACAAGATGCTCCGGGCCAACAAGTGAGTCGGTATTTTATTATTTGTGGCTAAGTTGCTTAGCCACTATAAAATTTCAGCCACAATTGATGCATGAACTCGAAATTGAAATCGCCCGGCCTTCTTTCCTCCTCTCCACCGCTGCAGTTCGCAAGGATCCCTCAGCATCACAACATGAACGAGACGCGTTTGACGAATTGATACGTGCATTCGTGAATAACATTCGGGTATTGGTGAAAAATACCAGGCCGCCGTACTAGCTTATACATGCCTATCTCTTATTATTATTGTATCGCTTTGTTGGGTTAATACGACCAATTTGTTCGTTTCGTCTGAACCTGAGGATGCTGTAATCTAGCCGAGAGCGAGAGATGAGGATGAGGGATGAGGATGGGATCGACACTTGACGTGATGCACTTCGTTTCCCCATGGTCTGTGTGAACCAACAGCGACCATGGCTTCCTTCAACTCACAACATTGCCCTACAAGAGTGAACAAATCACGCTGGAGTCCTTACGCGACTCACCGACGCTTCCAGTGAAAAATGGCAGACGCAGAGATGCGCAAGCACCCAGAACTCACGGAAGAACAAGAGACAACGCTGCAAACATTCAGGAGGGAACTGCTTGAAGAAGGGGCCATCACAGACAACGGGGACTCTCTGGGTACACAATATGACCATATACTCCTGTGAGTATACTCTAGTCAAGGTTTGTTTGGTCACTTACTCTATTCAAAAGGCGATTTCTTCGGGCTCGGAAGTATAATATCAAGAATTCCAAGGTCATGATCAAGAACTGTATTGAGTGGAGGCAGACGGTGGGTAGAGTTGGAATAGACGAGCTATATCATGGGCTAGATCCATACAATGTAAGTTTATGCTACATATGCAGCGCCAAATCTTGTGGCTAATTCTCCGTAGTATCCCGAGAGGCAAGAAGTTTTCAAGTACTGGCCCATCTGGTACCATCAAGTATGTTGTTTATTCAGCTATAGGACTCAGATTAACAATGCAGTAGAACACTAAGGCATGTCGCTACTTATTGTCGGGTACTTACAACTAAAGTTACGGACCAGAATGGCCGCCCCATTAACATTCAGTCTCTCGGAGGCATTGACGTCCCCGCCCTATACAAAGTCGTGACCCCCGAGAAGTTCTGGGAAATCTTGGTCGTGACATCGGAGGCAGCCATGCGCGAGATCCTGCCAGGCTCGTCGTACGCCGCCGGGAAGCTTGTTGACGATATTTTCGTGATTGTGGACCTTAAGAACTTTAGGTGAATCTATTTTCTGCTTATGGCACTTGGCTTTCCTGTTGACTTCGTCGGGGACCTTCAGCCTGGCAAAGTTTTGGCAGATGAAGAGCCTTGTGAGGGACTCGTTCCAGTTGACTCAAGACTATCTCCCCGAAACGTGAGTTCGTTCCTGGAAGAAGAGACCCCGTTCTTTCGTATTTTCAAATGGGTTAACAATGTTTGTTTGCGCAGGCTCGGAACCCTCGCCGTCATCAATGCACCCTACGGCTTTGCTACCATCTGGAACGTTGTGAAGGCATGGCTGGCGAAGGAGACACAGGAGAAGGTGCAGATTTTTGGCTCCGACTATGAGCCGTTCTTGTTGCAGCACATCGAGTCCGAGAATTTGCCGACATCTCTGGGAGGTAAATGCACTTGTGAGGGACAGGGTGGTTGTGAGTTGAGCAACGTGGGTCCTTGGATGATTGACAGGAAGGCACGGAGAGAGAAATGGCTTAGAGGGGAGAGGGACCGGCCGGGTTTAGGTCTGGAGGACCTTGAGGTAGAGCATGCGAAGGCCGATGACAACGAACCAACATTGACTGCATTCACCGAATCCTCCACTCCAACGAATGCGAATGATAGTCAGCGTCTTGTTCGGTCGTAGATGTAGATTTCTAATAAATTTTGTGTTGTGTAGCTCTGATGTTGGAATTGTTGTATTTGTTATGTGTGAGGCCGCATTGGCTGTCGTCGTCGATTGATGCGGTGTTGAGATCAGCTTCCTCGTCGTCGTTTACTTCCGCTTCCGTCTCCTATGCCCGGCGCAGTCACTCAACAATCAACCTCTCCGAGTCCTCGTCGTTCACCTTTCTTTCTAACCACATCAACAATCTACGATACTACGCGAGCATTGCTGAACGATATTTGAGTAGCGGCAATGGCAGGTTTCTTGGTGATCCTGCTCATGGCTGCGGCCCTTGGGGCGACCTCTTTCGGTATTGGCATGCTACCTCTAGTAATCACATTTTCGAGTACGGTCTTTCTCTTACTTTAATGATGATTGTCCTAATAATAACGACCCAAAGAAACTCGAATAACGTACCTTTCAACTCTCGGAACCGGCCTCTTGATAGGTGCAGCCCTGGGAATCATCATACCAGAGTCCGTGAGTTCTATGCTTCGTCGAGACTCAGTTTGAACTAACTTTGAGCAAAAGGGGCGTCGAAACTCTCATCTCATCAGAAACCACGAATGTCGAGAGGAAGATCGCGTTGTCCTTGCTGTCAGGTTTCGCGTTCATGCTCGTGGTCGAGCAGATCATCTCCGGTCATAGTCATTGGCACGACTTTTCGCACAAGCAAACCCGATCGCCTTTGCATACAGATTCAGCCCCAGAGTCGCCAGTCCCTCTGAATCGATCGAATAGCTCTTCCTCGGTCAGAGAAAATGGGTCTAAACAGAAAGTGGCCGCCAATGATCTCCAGCAGAACGATGCGGACAGGTTCGACTTATCTATGGCTCAGATGGAAGAAGCGGAGGGGTCAGAAGACATGAACGAGGACGGTACGACGAGACCTCTCATGCGTAGGTCGGAGAATAGTCAGAAGAAGGCCGAGGCGGAAAAGAAGGCTCGTGCGCTACCTACGACAATAGGATTGGTGATTCATAGCCTGGCAGATGGGCTTGCCCTAGGTGCGGCTGCATCGAGTAGTAGTGATGACAATGGGACCCGACATGGATTGCAGCTGTCGTTGGTAGTCTTCCTTGCATTGATTATCCACAAAGGTGAGTGATGAAACGCATTTTGCTGCATCGACATTGATATTGATTTCTTATTTTACCTTTTCGTATGCATAGCTCCCACGGCGCTGGCTCTCAGCATGTCCCTGATAGCGTCACTAAAGCCAGCTCAATGCAAAATCCATCTTGCAGTGTTTAGTGCTTCGACACCTATCGGTGCTCTCATATCTTTTGGTATCCTTTCCTTGGTAGGGGCAGGTCCTAACGGAAGTTGGACGGGGATAGCGCTACTCGTCTCGGTTTGTTCCCTTAGTCTCTTATTCGTACAATCAATTCGCTGAAGAGCGCTCAATAGGGAGGGACATTCTTGTATGTCGCTACCGTCCTTCAACCGGTTTCCCACCAAGAGGGGAAATCGCCTTCGCCGTCCGACTTGAATGAAAAGCTGCGTGTGGTCTTGGTGATAATCGGCATGTTTGTCCCCTTTTTGATCACTTTAATCGCGGGACACGGACAAGATCATTAAGCATTTGCATTTCCCTTTGTGAGTAAAAAGTACGTGTAATTGATATTTATTAGCACCCCCTTCCATTGGTTGCAGGATAATTTGTATCATGAACGAGCGAATGCATGTTTATGGTTGCGTCGTCTTCATTCTTTCGTCCTCGTGAATGGCATGAATAATCTCGGGCATACCTTGTCAAGATAAAATCAAGTTTTCGACAAAGACTAGAAGAGTCGATATCCAGGATCTATTTGATCTGATCTATAACCTCGATTTCATCGCAATGAAATACCCATTGCAATAATCAACTTCACTTGTCTCTTATCACCGACGACCTAATGCTTTCGAAGACAGATCCTCGGTGGATATCCCCGGTGGCTCACTCCGTTAACTAGTCAAAAGTTATACCACTGGGCGCACATACTTTCTTTCCCGATCATCGGAAACCGGCGGTATCAAAGAGAACTTTTGCACATTGGTCGCCGGGGTCATTATGCAAGGCGAAGCGGCCCATATCGGTGAACGATTCTCATAGTAAGTTTTTGCTTGAAACGTGTCGGAGCAGAAGCATTGAGACAAAAGCTGATTATAGTTATCACAGCTTGGGCATGAGATGCTTGCGGGAAGCTGCCTTAAAAAATGGAAAGCCTCCGTCGACTTGCCACCCACGCTGGCGAACCTAGTCGGGGTTTTCGGTCTAGAAAAAAAAAGCAAGGCTGGACATGACGTTACTTGCTTCTCAGGCTATTCGCTCTGGGCCTTGCCTAACTAGATGGCTTCGCGCAAAGATGTACAATAATGTTTCTCCAAGGTTTCATCATTGTTGCGATAATGAACGTGCTCATGGACGACGACGTATAGTTCTACTCGGCGTTACTTGCAGAAGAGTTGTATAGTGCGGTCAGCAAAGTACTTGGTGTCTCAGGTTTATTACTGACGAAGCTGCTTTTCACGAACCTCAAAGCTCACGCCGCTTTTTTCGAAGGTTGTCTGAGTACGTACCCTTCCCGCACCAGTATCAATGGCACCGGCTCTCCGAAGTTAATTTTGGGTAAGTGGTTCCCGCAACTACAAGACGAAGCTCAGGCTTTCATGACTTGACCGGACAGGTTTTAGAACGGGCACGGTATTGAAGACATCCTTCGGGGACTTCTCACCCAAAAATGTCGATGTTATTTTGTTTCTTGGATTGAGAACATGAGCTCTGCTATGGCAGACGTTTCATACGAACCACAACAAAGCTTCCAAGTTTTGACTATCTTGTTCGCTCGGGTTAAAATAAAGAAACTGGTATCAGACCATCAAAATAGGTAAGAAGCCATTTAGGAAACTTTCTCCAGACAGGGGCTTTATGATCTATCTGCGGTATTATTCATACCCCAACGTCTGGTCTTTAGGCAGAAAAGTTGCGGGAAAAATGAGGTATGATAATTCATTAAAATAATGGGCGGAAAATGGCTACAAAGATTATCTAGGTATACGGCCTAGACATCTGGTGCGCATTATACGTTATTTGGTGCTCGGAAATCCACTACTAGAAGTGGGATTTTTGTCTCCTGGCGACCCCAATTTACCTTTATTCTGAGTTTGGTATGTACGCGCGATTTTCTGAACAAACTCGCCCATTAGAAACCACTCATCAATGATTAGAAAATGCACGGAAGTATCGAAGACATCTGACTCCCAAAATGCAAACATAGCTAACGTTAATACGTTGGTATGGACCTGAATACTATTGAACCCATTCACCGAGCAGTTGACTCTGATTCGACGAGTACAAACCAAACAAGGCAACAGATTTTTCCGTCGTAGTTGAGCAATACGGTCGTTATTGTCGACAGGGTCAGTACCGTTTACCAGAATCTTGACTGCAATTTCCGACTTACGTTCAACATAGCTCATGAGCTTTTACAGGTGACAGATGGCAAGCTGGTCGTTCCGGTATTTGCAGATTGCGTCCGATGTGAAATTCAAATATTTCTCTCACCGCAAACACAAGGTTCGAGCATCAATAGGCGATGGACCCTCGACCTTACTTTATACGGTTGGTCTGGGAATATGGAACATCGAAACAGCAAAGGACAATCGGATACCTAAGGAAAAGCAGATAATCGGAACGGAAGCACGTGCGAGTCTCGAGCAATATGAAATAGGAAGCAAAGACGCCGCCTTCGTGGGGTTGCACTTGCGTCGATAACGCGGGCGCTCTATGTGGGAGGCCTTGTTCTAGAAGTGAACCCTGCCAGGATGACCTTCCGAGAATAGTAGTCCCCGGTACTCAGATGCCAACGATCGGAAGAGAGATGGAGTATCTAATCCTCGCGTCTGCGCAGCTGGCTTCGTTACCGGTTCTACCGACCGGGCACTCGACCCTCAACTTGGCGTAGTGTGTGAAGCTCACGGTATAGTCACTCCAAAGAAGACGGAGATGAAGAACGGGCGAAGTGGGCATGGATTTCAAGCTGTCTACGGTTGGCATTCGAAGTTCCTCAAGTCCAAGGAAACAAACAATCAGCGTACATCGATTTCGGCTACAATGCAAATGCAGGAGCCCCGGAGACCTTCTAGCTTCGCTTTTCAAGGCTTCAATTCCAAAAACCGGAGACACGCCGTGGCTGTCAAAGACACGTTTTGCGCCCAGAATTGCTGCCTACGGGTGAAGCCGAGTCAATTAAAAACGAGCTTGTTATTACACAAAACAAACGTATACGAAAAGGAATGGGGAGCCAACGGCTTGCAATGCGCATTTCTACACGATCAGTACATGTTTTGAAACCACGCGCAACGAAATTAGAGAATGCTTATCACTTCTCAGAGGCAGCAAGACACACCCTTCCCCACCTTAGAGTTCGAACGACTGCGTATCTAAGGTTCCCGAGATTTCAGGAGCTCGAGGTGTGCCTGACGTTATCCCTCTCGACGTCTGCCTTCACCAATGTGCTTACTCATGCGGTGGTCTGGCGTCAGGAGGGTGCTTTCAGACAGAGGAAAAGAAGCCACCGAGCACGGCATACACGAGCTTTACGAGTAATTAGTGGCGGAGCATTTCACGTTGATCTGCGATGGGCCCCGCAATCATCCAACCCATCGCTTGCTCTCCGCAACGCCAACGCTTAACATCTGACTCGTTCAATACACCAGAGTGCATTCAATCCTGCCTCCACATTTATGTTCCAAGCACGCCACCTCAGTGCCGCCGGTATCGCACACAAGGAATCCCTCCAAGCCAACAGCAGGCGTGGCTTGCAGGAAGACGCATGTCTGGACCAAACTACGTTGGCCGCCTCATATTCGAGGCTTGGCTCTTTTGCCTTATTGTCTGTGCGCCATCACAACGACGTCCCTCAAGACTATATGCATATTTGTCTACGATGTAATTCAGTTTCAGCGCGTGAGAAGGAGGACGAGCCAGCACGCACGAGGCCCCAACGAAAACGCGGAACGCTCACCATCTACCTTCAGTTCCAAGTCCCATCTCCGGATTGAACCCGAACGCCCGGCAGAGGCTCGCGGAATCCTCTGTTACGCTATCTTGATCTTTCACAGTGCCCTTTGAATTGAGAGCGGAGAGAAAACCATTACAGGAATAGACCTATACAGTAGGAGGCATCTCGTTATTGTTTCTATTGGTGTCTCCGCGTCTGCCATCTACACAATCTCTTCATCAGCATCCGATTGCAATTCATTTTTCAACGTGTTCGTCGTGCTGGTCGGTTCAGCCCCCTCCTCCCCCTCCTCTCTTTCTCTTTCCTCTCTTCTCCCTTTCATCACTCGAATGTATCGCCGGAAGCTTTCTCCTATCTCCAATCTCACAAACCCGTCTCTTAGTCTAATTCCCCTCGATTTCCGGATATCTACACTCCTCCTTCCCCCACCCCTCTCTTCCACCCGTCTTCTTGATCCAACCATCAACCATATAGTGAATTTCACAATGGGAGGGTGATCTCCTCGCCCCCGTTTTTAGACCGCGGAGATTTGGGAAGCAATCCTCCGGTGAGTGAAGGGAACATGAGGCAAGGAAGCATGGGCGGTCTGTTCAATGTGGAACGTTTTGACTAAGAGATTGTATAGATACGTTAGGGTTGGATGAAGTCCCATGTTCGTGGACCTGAGAATATAAATCAGAAAGCAGTATGAAGGTATTCGCACCGGCTTCACAGGAGTTTCGGCTTCGTTATTCATTAGGAAGTTTGTTCATATCATTGCGTTTGAACGGATGAAAAAAAGAAGCTATTGCACATTATTGCTACATTTTTTTATCTGCACAGAAAGGAAGAGAAGAAGAGTAATTCAAGTGGACAGGATCGCTCAGATATCAAAAGGTGGAAGAGTCGTTAAACTGAAGAAAGGAATAACGGCAGAGAAGGAAGAAGAAAGGTATTAGTTATTAAAGCACATAGTCGAGTCCGTATGGGCCGTAAAACCTACATTAACATGCAAAGGTCTAATGAAACGAAACAAATAAAGTAGAAGACATCATGGATTTTGTGTGGCGTGGGGATATAATCGTCATACGGGCGATCCAGTAAGTTGCGTGCATGTTCAATAAGAAAAAAAGAAGATGCAGTCGTAGGTCGTTAAACGGATATTGCTCCGCTCTGGTCGTAGAATGGAAGGAAAACACGAAGGTGGAGGACAGCGAGCTTCGCGAGGCGTTCGGCCAGTACCTTGATCTCATCCCCTAGAGGTTCAAGCCCCGTCTTGGGCTTCGGCAGGTCGGCGTCGACTTTGACGTCGAACTCAGGCAACCCTTCCATCGAGAAAAAGGTTTGGCTGTGAGACATACCGGGTCGTTGCTGTGAGCCAGCGTTCCACAGAGCGAAGAAACGGGGAACGAGCTGTTTTAGTATCGCCATTGCCACTTTCTTTCGGAAGACGGTTGAGACGGACGAGTCAGGACGCATATTGTTTGCGAACCAGTTTGTGACGGAGTCAAGAAGATCCGATTTCGGGGGCTGGAAACGTGCTGCATTTTCTTCGAACGAAATATCGCCTTCCTTTCCTTCAAGCTCGATTGCATGTGCGATATGCAAAGCCGTCGAGTGCACATCGTTCCGCCATTGTGTAACTTGGACTGCTTCCCCTTCTTTTGGCTCAACACTATAATCCCTACAGAAGCACAGACCTGGTCTCGACGTCCCAACGGCACCAATCTCGCGCTTCAAATGAATAAGCTGCTCATCCGAGAGTGGAGTAGTGCGCTTGCCACTTTTTGCGGACGACGAAAATATAAGTTGCCTATATAATGCAAGGTACATTGCGTTTGCTGTGATGTCAGATGCGTCGGACGTGAGCAGCAAAAGTCGAGAGTGATCGAGGTAAAGTGTCTCCGGATAACCTGGCTGCATGCTCACTTGGTACGATTGGTTCAATTTCGATACCGGAGTCGTAGTCGGGCTCGCAGGAAGGCTTGAAGATGTCGGATTAGGCGGGAAGACGACGAGATCGACCAGAGCGGGAAGAAAAGACGCGACAGTCTTTTGAGCCGGATATAGAGAAGACATCTGTTCAGGAGGGGGTAAGAAAGCACCAGCTTCGGGACTTGAGTAAGACGGGGAGCTCGAAATTTTCGAGTATGAACCCGTTAACCATTCACGAGTGATCGGAATATCAACGCCCAAACGATCAAAGAGCATCCCTTCGAATTGCGGAGCCGATGCGAGTAAATGTGGTCTTAGATGTGCCAGAAGATGATTGGCTAGATCCTAATCAAAATGAAATTAATTAAATTTGCCCATTTTAAAAAGGTCCAAAGCTGTGCCCAAGACCCTTTGAAAATATCGTCACTTACCAGTCTCATGAATTCAAGCAGCTCGAAGCACATCCGGATAGCTGCCAAAGCATCGATTAATCGACCATCTCCAGTAGGTTGACACTTATTTGCAATGGCAAGCATGGTGTCGAGTATGCCATCGCGGGCCGGAGCACAGTGCTCACGGAGAAGGTTCCCAACGGCTGATAGCAACTTGCTTAGGTCAAAAACCCCGTGGCGAAGCTGCTGAACAATGAGTGGCACATCGAAGGCTTCGTGGAGCCAAGCGATGTTCGACGGGTCAAGGGCGGAGAGACGTCTGGGCTTCAGGCCACTCGCCGAAGACTGGGAGGCCGGCGAACCTGATCGGATGGGTATCGGTGGTGGTGGTGGGAAGATAACCGCTAGGACGACTTCGCGCAATTCTTCGACAAGAGGAGCAACGCGCGAAGGCACATTAATGGGAAGCATCTCCTCACATGGAAGGTGCTCGGATCCGGAGATTAAAAGATTCGCGTTTCGACGATTGGTCGGACAACGGCAAGAATGGCGATGCATATGTCTTGTTTCATCGAAGGAGACGCAGGGACATCCGGCTTCAATTTCCGACTTTATCGTACACCAATACATATCTGTTGTCTCACGTTTGCGCTTCGACTCGGTGGGCCGGAACTGGAGCCCGGAGTCAAAGAGAAGGTCATGGCCTGGAAGTCAAAACTTTATTCAATGGAAATGAAATGGCGTGAAGCATGAGAAGAACATACGAAGTTGAGGGTTTTTCATGATTGCGTCCAGATCCAGCTCCTGAAGGGTGTATCGGTTTATGGGAGGAAGTATCGGTGGCACATAGAAGGAGGAGCGTCCCTGGCCGGTGGTACTAGAGCGCAATGGAGAAAGGGAAGATAACTGAACTCCATCTATCATAGAGGCGAAGCGGAAGGCCACACATGACTGATGGAGGCAACTGTGAGAGGGACCTAAACCGGAAGTGGACTGCAATACAGAAGGGGAACTCGCTCGACGGCGAAACTGGGCCGAGGAGTAAGGGGTGGGAGACGCAGAAGTGGAGGAAGTAGAGGCGATAGGCACGTCGGAAGAGGACAAAGGCGGGTCGAAAGACATGGCGTAGTCTGCATGTGTATGCGGAGGAGCGAGGAAATGCGCGGGAGACGGAGCGGTAGCATTGGGTAAGAAGCCAGAGTCTGGAAACCGGAAGCTGCGCAGATGTGTCGGAGACTGGCGTTTGTTATACAACCTTGCCATACGGCGCCGAGCTCCTTGCTCTTTCCTACGCTGCTTCCGTCTATGCCTCTCGGTGGGAGTGATAGGCGAGGGTGGCAAGCTGTGGGTGAGAGGAGAAAGGCGAGAGCACTTTGCAGTCCGGGACGATGTGGCAGAGAGATTTGAGGAGGTCGAGGGCGACGACGAACGGAAGGTAGGAGCAGTGGAAGCAGGCCGGTCGGAAGAATAAGACGGACCTGCGGATGAAGGAGGCGCTCCCCTGTAGCAGGATGCTGTGGCCGCTGCGGCAGCGACATCAATGCTCAACCTCCTTCTCGACTGACGGAGAGTCGGCGAGACGTTCACGAGTCTTGACTGATTGCAAGCCGAGTCGTCGTCGACCTGCATGGGGTCCATGTCGATGCAAACATCAACCGAGTCGTTTGGACTGGACTTGCGTTTCCGAGCATCGAGTTGGTCGAGGTGAACGGTGCTTGTGGACGGGGTGTGGTTGACCATGTACGGCGTTCGAGTCGATATATCTGAAAGACGACGGCGACGGCGGCGACGGCGACAACACTGTCGGGGACGGTGCGGAGAAGCGGTAAAGACGGGGAAGGGGGAAGGAAAGGGAGTGCAGACGGAGGAGGGGGCGCCATTTATATATATGTGAGGTCAAGGCATGGAAATGGCGAGGAAATTCAGATAAGCCCTTTATCTCTTAACATGCCTTATTTGGTATACATGTCTATATCCGGAAGGAGTCCGGCAATGGTATTTTCATTTCCCCGAAATTAGAAGCCGAAGCCGAAAGGTAAAGGTCCGATTCTCCGCGCGTCAAAGGCATGGCATGGCAGGCAGCCTCCGACTCCGATTCCGGGTCTGTCTCGCACCTCTCCTTTGTATGTGTGTGTGAGTGTGCATGAGTGTTCACTCTTTGGTCAATTGGCTACACTTGCGCTCACCTCGTTTTGTTACATTTATTTATTTTGCTTTCTATTCGTTATATTGCTACTATCGCCGTATCCTCGGTTCGATGTCAGCCTTCACCCACATGTTAAAGTCTATGAATGTTCACTGACTTTGCGCAGCTCTCAGTCGCAGTAGTGGCTGCTTAATGCTGCTTAATTAGTCTGCCTCCACCATTCATCCCCTCCCACAGGCACTCGCAAACGCCAGTGCTGCTCCTAGTCCTATAGCCTATACAGACTACCACTATCATCATAGTAGCAGTAGTAGCAGTAGTAGTCCTCCTGAAGCACCTTTACCTCGTGTCTCGTCTCGGCTTTCATTCCATTCTTGTTACATCTATCCGCGCACCTGCTCTCTCCCTTTCGTGTCGTATCATCGTCGTCCCTATTCCGTTTTCAGTAAGAAAAAATAATGTGGCCATCCTCCTACCTCCGACGTCCAGCCCGCTCGCCTATCCTCAATCTCTCCTATGCGTAGCGTCCAACCTACATGCGTTTCCCCCCGTCCCGGCGCTATCACACATCTCAAACACGCACTCTGATATGACCCCTCTTCGTCCCTTTTTAATGCCCATGCCGGCGTCAGTCTCTTCGTCCCACCGCTATGGGCCTGTGGCCCGGCCCGGCCTCTGCTGCCATCCACATGGGTGAATAGACAGAGAAAGAGAGAGAAGCTGCAATTACGCCTGACCAATAGAGCGATGCTTCTGTCCGCACGAGCTGCGCCGTATTGATTGATCGTTTTGAATGCATTGTCCGGGTTCCTGCCTGTTTCCGAGACCGAACGACGCTACCTATTTGTCCTTACCTCATTGGGTGACTCGGGGTTCGCGGAAACGCTGACAGTTCCTACGATTGGATTGGATTTCGAGTCAGAATCCAATGGAAGAACTCGTGGTTTCTACCCACCAGCCAGCGCCAGCGCCCTCTCCTCACTGGACATTGGACAACCGGTGCTTATTGGGGACCGCTCGCGACCGGTGCACGTTCGAACCGGGTTCGCTTGGGAACAAATTCGGCAACCAACGGGAGGGAGGTAACCCATGGCCATGCCCTCAAGCTGAGTTGCATGCATGTCATGCATGGCTCCCCCACGCTAGCTTTAGCCTGAGAGCTTCATGAAGGTCTGGGTCATCTGAGTGGTCGACCCGTTTGTCTTCTTTCGCTTCTGCGAAATGATTCGTATGTCCTTTGTGCTTGTGCCATTACGAGCAAAAGAGTCCGGAGATGTCCAGAGTGCAGAAGCAGAGGTCGAATTTACATCAGTAATCAATGTATTAAAATTTGCTCTTCACCCTTTGTGGGAGGCACCGATGCGTAATGTCCGACGCTGACACTCGCTCGCCACAATCGTCTTACCGCGTTTTTCCAAATCAAGAACGTAAGCCTCGGGCTCGGGAGTTCGAAGGAGGATCCGGACAGAGAGAGGAGAGGGCTGATCGTGATGCTGATGTTGATGCTCTTGTGCATTAACATTATCACCTTCCGTATTTGGGGGTATACATCTGAGGTCTGCGTGAAACGTAGCTCGGAGATTTGCACCGCTGCAAGTGTAACCTTCCAGGAACGGGGCCGAGACGCGGACGACATCTTCTCCGAGTGCCGGATTCCGACGCTCAATCCGGCACTCACCGGCTTCATTCATTCCCTTCTTTCTTTCTTTCTGTCTGTTGTGTTGACCGGCTGGATGAAAGACATACATACACATAACCCATGTCTTTTATTTCGTCTTTTTTTTCATTTTGAGGACTCAGCTTTGAAGGAATCGGGAAAAGCTTACAAGACCAAAGCATTTTCGGCTGTCCAAAACAAAGCAATCCAGGGCAGCCTCATTTTTTCTGCAAGCCTTCTCTACTCTACTCGAGTCTAATTTTCCTTCTCGTCGCCCGCCACTCTTTCTTTTTTCCACCGAGACAATCAGCGCTTTTGACTGCAACCGGCCATGCGCAGCTCGCATGCCTCTTTTCGGTTTTTTCTGGTAGCCTGTTTTCGCGCTAGGGAGGCGGGGAAGCGTCACTGCGTGGGCGACTAGCACAATCCACAACCCCCACTTCTCCTCTTTCTCCCCGCTTCTCTTCTTTGTGTTGCCTATCGGTCACCGACCCCATGCTACGCCCCGTTCCGATGTTGATGGGATGGAATCTGCTGTCGTTTTCCAAATGTCTCGAAAGAGACAGGCGCGTATCAGGATCGTATCATCAGCCACATTTGCGCTCCTGACTGGCGTTCAGGCATCAAAGGAGTGATGTCGGCAATACAGTTTAGATGGGATGCAGGCTCGTCCAGGGCTTCAGCAGCATCAGATCAGTTAGAGGTCAGTGCAGTCCATCTAAGTAGATCATCTTCTCCCATCTAACTGACTCTGATATTAGAGACTTCTGCAATTTTCTCCGCTCAGGCGATACTGATCCCAGAAAGGCCGCACCATGCACCTCTCTTCTCGTATCCATCCTACGTGATACCCATCCATTTGCATTTCCTACTCGTCTGACTGCCGGACACTGCTCTTTTTTTCGATCAATCGCCATTTCATTCGTGTTCGGGCGTAACAAACTTTTGGGTGCTGTACGCAAGTGGCATATATTTCGCAGCATTGCCACTTTTTCCATCTGGCGGAAAACCGATTGCTTTGAATCTCCCCTTTCCTCAGATGAAATGAGCCTAATGAATAGGGATCGTCTTCGGTACTTACGTTCGGAATAAACATACTCATTTGCTGCTCGTTCCGTTCCCGGGTGGCATGAAATGTGGTACGCGGCGTGGGTGAACTACTGTTCCGCCTTTAGTGACGTGACGACGGCGCGAGAAAGTCGACATGGAAGCGCATATTTCATCCTGTGGCCACCTTTCGGGTGGATGCATGTTGAACCTGTATTGAGGTTCCAGCAGCATGCCATATGCAGTTTTTTGCTCCTTCTACAAATCCGAGTTAGGATGACTCGACTCGACTCTTAGCATGTTTTATCTCTGTTCTGGTCCCCCTTGCGGCGCTCGACGAAGGAGGCAAGTGTAAGGAACAGCACCATACGTACACACGTACATACTGCCTCCGTCGCTCCCAAGCTAAGCGGTCGGCCTCGCCATCGTTTCTGTATGTCTCAAGCGCCGTGTTCAACCTCTAAGTCCGATCAGGATGAAACACACTTATCAAGTTTGCAAGGGGAATCCCGAATATCAGCCACTGATTCTTGTGTCCCCCTCTCGGAGAGGCAGAAGGGCAAGCACCGCTGTCACTTCTTCCGGCCCGCTGCGCGTCGATCGGAGATGTCCTATGATGTGTTTCAGGCCCGGGGAAGATGTTTTCGTCGTTATCTGGGAACTAGAGGGCTGGCACCGTGCATTGTGGACGCTCATTGTAGCCAAGTACACCGGCGGAAATTTTGGATTCGTGCCAGTGCGACGCCACATAAAGAAAGGCGGCCCGGTAGTTCTCCCTTGTTCCTAATGCCTAATGCATACTACCTTCCCCCGGTATTCTCTATCCCGTCCAATGTCCGAATCGTGCAAATATGTGCATTCTCTATATAAGCTCGCCACACATAGCAATGACAAGAATAAAGCAGCCGCCTGCGATTCATTGGTATCCTTCATCTTTGACATTCTTTTAATTTCCTTTCTGGTCGCAGTTACTAATTATAGAGACCGGTGGGACCTCTCTTTCATTTCCCATCTTACCGGCGGCAACGAGAAGCACGTTGCTTTAATTTCAAGTAGGATCGGGACTGTCAACGCTCTTCTAGGCATGTCTGCAACCGCGGCGAAACACTGTGAAGTCATCTCATGGATATCGCCTGCATTATGAGCACCAACCACGTTTTTTTATCCTCTATCTTGAACAACGGAGGAATCGTAACCGGATGCGCTCGGCGTGCGTAATCTCTTTGGCGGCTTCTTAATCTTCGACAAGCTCGGAGAATCTAACGACTTGCAGACAGCACGAAATAGACATGAGGACCAGGAAGGAGGGTATCCTTGCCTTTTTAGCACATTCGACGTATTCGGTGATAGAGCACGCGCGGAAGAAGGACAAAGTCAGACTAGGCAAAAACGTGGACGAAAGACGCCTGTTCCTGTCTTTTGCCATAATCAACGTCCGGGTGTCATATATGTGCCCGGCTGTTTGCGGCACAAGAGCATGTACTTGGAGTTTTCATCATCGGAATCACGTCTAATCAATTCTTTTAACATGCTTAAAACGCACCCACTCAAGCGTAATCCGTAGATCTTATGCGTGGCCTGCATGCTGGTACACTTCGGTCTGCTTTCCGCTCCCGCCCGAGATAGAGTCCTTGATCGTCTTTCCCATAGAATGTAATTCATAGATGTAATGTTAGTCAAAATCCGAACTTATTGGCTTTCACGCCGAAGAACGATTTCTGTTCCTACTTCATGACTTTCACTCCACCTCATCTAAGAAAGTTGCGAAAACAGGCAATCACACGGTCCGCGGGCTCGGAGAACATCGCTGCATCGCCGATAGACCTATAGGCTGATTAGAGAAACAAATAATCATATTAAAATAAACTAGGTACCATTCTGTTTCCAAAAGGATGTCTTCCAGCTCCTCCTCGTACCGGATGTCTTTGGTCTGGATAGTTAGGTACAGGGTTTCTGCGGCACTGGATCTGATCTGTTACACGCGATTTCAGCAAGGCATCGCCTGGGTTAGGGGTATCTCACAGTGGGATATGGATGAGCCAAGAAGACCTTCAACGCTGGTAACGTTTTCATAACCAGGTCGTGGTCGGTGCTTGGCAACAAATTCACGACTCTGAAAGGGGCGGTGTAATTAGTGTTTTATACACGTCACCGCGCTTTGAGGCAACGTACAGTTTCATTGATTCCTCGATCCTTTGCATATTTTTAAAACGTTCCACTTGTCTCGTTGCCAGAAGTAAAGTGCTTGACAGACTACGACATTAAGCCTATGCTGGAAGATGCGCGAAACATACGCACAGCTTCATGTCACTAGCATTTTCTTGTTGCAACAAAGGCGGAAAGACATCACCCTCCAGTAGAACATTGATGACATGCATCACAGGAATCACAGTCGCATTTGACTTCAAGTCTTCAAAAGCGATGTCCAGTAAGTCGGAAACGAATCGGTTGAAGTCGTACTGCTGCGCTGAAGCTTCCCGGTTGAATTTATTATGACACAGTTCTCGAGCGTATTGTAGGATAGCGGACGTTGCTGAAATTTGCTGAGTTGCGTTTCAACGTTCGTTGTAGTTAAGATTGAAATTGAAAAAAATGGATGAAACACGCACAGTGCTACTTGTCCTGCTTCCTACGCTAAGCAAAAGACCTCGCATTACGGCATTTCGGTAGGTGTCAACATCCATGAAATGGATGGCCTTAGGATACAACCAAGCACCTTCACTCCATCTCTGAGGTGTCGTGTCCTGCAACAGCAATTTGAAACCGTCTTTTCCACTCACAGCCCATTCATCGTGATGACCGGGTGCCGCCAGATTGAGAAATGACGTGAAGAGCCGTCCGCAACATTGCCTGACGTTATCAAGCCGTTCCACGCCTTGTTTAAGGATTCTGCTAATGGCTTCATGGTATACTGCAGGTCGCGCATACCGGCGCAATGACTCCATGTCCATTTCTCCCTTGTTCGCAGATGAAATCATACAATCCAAAATTGCATGGATACCCTTTGCACATGCCATACGAACCCAAGACCCCACATCACCCCTTTCATTAATTGTATAATCGTCAAATCCAGAAAATAAAAGTTCATAGATACGCTCCATGTCTTGAACTGTGATGACTATGATGACTCGTGAGTATTTCCAGAATTTACAGCAATCAGTGTCAATTCTCACAGTCACCTATCCTAGAGATTACGTTGATTACTAGATTTGACAGCGAAGTAAATGCGTTGCACCGCGCTTCCACATCCCTAAAGTAGTTCCCATTCTCGGATGAACATTAGTCAAAGAGCATAGACGAAAGAGTAAAGTTCTGTACTTTCACATCCAGAGCATCAAATAGGCAAGGGAGTGCAAGGTCAAGTCCATTCCTGAAGGAAAGGTAGTCGATCAAGCCCAAAACCCGGGCAAGGCTTTGTTGTAGCAAAGGTGAACCCCGTTCGAGCTCTTGAATCAGTGTGCACCGTACGTCAGGTACTCGAGCCCTACGGAAAAATTAAATGACTCATCTTTTGACTTCTACGGTGCAGTCCTTGATCCTACTGTAAGAGCGCAGTGCCCTGGCCGCTGAAATCTGCACGCTCGAGTTCCGGTGTCGAAGTCCCGCATATAGTACTTTCAGCCAGTAAGGATCTTGAGCCGCCTTTACTTCGTCAAGAACGAATGGAGTAATAGAAGTCTCTATCACAAAGCAACAAGCCTCTGTTACTAATGGGTTCCGAGGACTCAGAACGGAAGACGATGGTGTGCGATCTAAAAGCTTGAGAATCTGCGAAATAAAAATCGTAATTTGACACAGATATTTCCTCCACAAAAGCGACTTACACGATGTCGGACATCCAGGCTTGGACCACCTGGTCTAGTGCCAAAGGAGCTTGCGAGTTCACCGAGAGCAAGAAGAGCTCCATGAGTGTCCAATGAATCAACTGATGACAATCGTTCTGACAACAGTGGAATGACTTGCGATGCGAGAGCTTCGAGGTCTACCTCACAAACTCGCCGAAGAGACTGAGCTCCTAGCTGACGAATTGATTCATCCCAATGGCGCAGCGTAATTTGAGATAGATGGTCGATTATAGATGAACGATATTCCGCGTATCTTCGTAGAGCAATGAACACCGTTTACATGGCCTAGTAGCAAGGAACAGACCTTGCAATTTGAGGTGCGGAACTCAAAAAAGCGTTGCGTCGTATGCTGACGGAGAAAAAATCTGTTTTAGATAGAACGCCAATCCCATGAGGAAAGGTACCCTGGGAATGCTTTAGAATTTACGCCGCTATTTTGCCTAGATCAAATAATACTCACCATTCTGCCTACGTGTTCCTGGAAAGCTGCACTCGCCGCTCGCCGGATATGAATTTCCCTGTCGAAAAGAGAAACATTTACCAACTTCTGCGCCAAAGGCAAGGCGAGTTGCACCATTGTTTCTTTGTCTTCCGACCTGGCAAGAGACCAAATAACATATGCAGCCGCATCTCGAACATTGGATCCGATAGACGCAGAACCCTTTCGTAAGTCAAAAGAAAGCGCCTTCAAACTATAATGAGCGAATGATATTGACAGGCCTTTGTTGGTAAGTTATGTGCATACCTTCGACATCCAGTTCAGGACTTCACGTAGGCGTCGAGCAGGAACTAAATTTCTTCGGGCCAGTTCTGCCAATGTAAGAGTAGCACCATGCCAGGGAAGTTCGGCAGTTGAAGGTAGGTCTGTCGGGGAGTCGATTCCACCGTAGATAGTGTATTGCTCCAACACATTATCGAGAATCTGGTCAACGAATGCTGCTGGTAACCTTTGCGATATCCGGGCCAGACCTTTTGCAGAGGACCATCTGACAGAAGTGTCCTTTACAAGAGTGGTGGATATTTCACCTTCCATTTTTATCTAGTCAGCAAGATGCTTACTTTGTCCCCGATCATTTCGAAAAGTTGACCCACGGCTTCTTCGACGCTATCCGGAATTTCCACGTCTTCGTCTACTTCTGTCAATTTCTCCTCTGCGTCCTGCACAGGATTGATAATTAACTCTCTTCCTAAATAGAAGGATCACTAATCAACTTCAGAAGCATGAATGTATCTGCCCTCACCGAATCGTTTGCGTGCAACATAGATGGTTGGGAGTGATCTCGTCGCCAATCGCGAAATACATTTTGAGCGTATCTTCCGTACAATCGTGTTATCTGAAATCTGCTGATTCCCAATGACTTGATCCATGAGTCCGTTAATTTGTGCAGTGACGGTGTCCAAAATTTCTGGAGGGGCATTCTTAGCCAGATCTGCGAAGATCGCAAGGGACCCGATGGTCTTGCATCGATGAGTAGGATGCCGATTGATATTCGGAAAAAGTACTAGAGCTCACATTGAACAAACGAGGGAGGCCTTCGATCTCTTTCGAAAAATCATGCAAGAATTTGATCAGTAGTGATGTCGTGTCCTTTCTATTAGCAAGTCAGTGAGCCTATTGCTTTTCCGTTCTTTCTCTGAATTGGACACACCTCATATATAGTTTGGATAACATAAGTGACGCGCCTTCTCTCTCAAGACCGGGCTTGTCAAGTTCATCTCTCCCTATGCTTTCAAGAACTTTCGCAGTTTCTCCGCTTCCATCTTCGTCAAATCGTATCAAATCAAACGGTAGCATGCAAATGAGAGAAAGCCAAATGAGAGTGAGATACCGCAACGGCCAGCTCTTATCACGTCGAATGAGTTTGCAAGAGAGCATATACGACTTGGCTACACTCAAATCCGATACCTCATGTGGGAAGAACCTGACTAAAAGGCATTAGGCCATGGAGGAAATATGATCATGATTTGAGTCAACAGACCAACGGTTTTATAACCTCTCATCTTAACAAAACTATACAGTGCCCAGGCGAGTCGATCAAGTCGCCTGGTGGAGCAAGCCGTCGAACCAGATGTGTACAACTTTGCATGCTCGCGCAGCGCATTCGCGATCGGTGTAATAAGGTCTTCGAGATATGGATCCAGTAAATATGATTGCTCCTGATATTCCGAAATCTTGTACGAAGGATGATAAGTTATGCACACTATGACCATTGAATTTTCTTACGATGCGGTTTAGGCTCTCTATCACTTCTGCCTCTCTCTTGTCCTCTTCAACGGTGGGCTCCACAACGACTGAGGTCGAAAGTAGCGATGCAATTAAACTTTTTGTTTCATCTAGCTTTCCGAAGGACTGCAGCTCGACGGGGTCGTTATCCATTTCATTTTCGGTCATGATTTCAAGGTAGAAGGGAGCGGACCTGGCGCAAAGGTACGTGCAAGAGTAAGCCTATGAATCGGAGACGCAACGAAAATCAACGTCAAGATGCAAAGTGCCGATGACTTCGATGACCGCGACGCCGCGGTCCCGTGATTTTCCGTGTCATTACACGATCAACGTTAACAAGCTTAAGTTAACATCAATATTAATATTAATATATAGATATTAGAATGAATGTGCGCGTAAAACATACTGACTATGCAGTGGATGGATACGGGCTTGCCCAAGATGTCAATACTCGTTATTTTGAACAGGCTGCCTACATGCATTAAAAAATGAATCTCATTATACCATCACAGCACAAAACTTTATTCATTTCTTATCACATGTTGAAAACACAGTAAAGAGGTGTTGGATCGTGGTACTGAAAAAGCGAGGAAACTAAAGAATGCTCGTTTATCAAAAACAGAGGGGGTGGGGGTCCCATAGTGGGGATGGTGATCAACATCTTAGTAGGCCTGTCCTTTATCATGTTTGTTAGCTACGGGAAAAATTGATCTCCAATAATTTTGAAAGGGTTTGGCCATTTTACCCTCAAAACCTTGAATGATACTCTTTAAATACTTACGAGCGTGCTATGAAGCCAGTGCATTGAACGTAGTGTAGGCCTGGCGGCCCGAGATATTTTCATTCTCAAGCTAGTCATTTAAGCGGTCATGGTAGAATGCACTTATGATCCATTTTCAAATCGCTAAGAACCAAATAATAATAAAAACCAGGAAAATATCTACTGACACTGGTAGTAGTACGGGGGCGAGACCGATACACATGTGAATCCTGAGGCACAAGTTGTTGGTCCGCTGGAAGGTCAAGTGTTTATACCAAGTTCAGAGGACAAAAGTAGGCATATGCACATACCTGTATCCAGTACCACCACATTGACCCCATTGGGATTGAAGCGGTCCGGCTGCAGAGCTCGTTGAGCTAGGAGCAGCCGCTGTCGAGCTCGGTGCGACTGTCGAAGCCACAGAAGTCGTAGCGGAAGGCGCACTGGAACCAGCTGATCCACCAGTCCCTGGGAATGGACCAGCGATATCGGTAGTGATAGACCCAGATTCGATGAAGATACCGGACCAGTACCAGTCCTCAGGGTCTGCGTCCGTTCCTCCATTAGGAAGACGGAGTTCGCCGATGTGCCAGTCTGCAGAGTTGGTCGAAGTCGAAACGCTCACTCCGGTGTGGACTTGCTCAAGTGGATCACCGTTTGTTGATTGGTAGAGACCGACAGTCTGAGCGCTGAAGTCAATGTCATAGGCGAAGTTATACCAGGTATCAGGCTCAAGCTGAAAATATTCACTTAACGTTGAGGAATGGCCACGACAGAGGAACGATATGCTTACCTGGGTCGACCACTCGGTTTGTTGGTTGACGTCCCAACGAAGTAAATTATCTGTAGTCCCTGCCTCGCCTGAGATAAGCCCATATTTGATCTCAGTAAAGTGACTCTGTCGCATTGTTAGGGTAATATAAGGGTATAAAATACCACGCAAATCTCTAACCTCGAAGAATGCAATCTGATGCTCAAATCCAGGATTTGGGGGATTGGTCGTGCTCGTACTCAATGAGAAATGGTAGAATAAATGACCCGTTCCCAGGTTCTCAGAGGTTTGTGGAATGATCTCTGATCTTTCCATGGTCTGACCATTCCAAAAAGCAGTTCCGTCCTTTTCGAGGCAAACTTAGATAGTGTTGTAAATATGCACTAAGTGCTACCTTACAATCGTGATTTTAATGCCCTGGGCGTCACTTGTGTCGGCCGGATTTTTGAAGTCTGGTGAAAGGGCTAGGTACTCTGATGTCGCCCCAGAACCGTGTATATACCATTGCCATGGCGCAATCTCGTTCGAGAAGGACCCTTAAAAAGATTTGTGAAAGGAAAAAGACGGAGGGAGGATCTCGTACTCACATTTGTCGAAATCTGCAACCGTTGTGGAGCTGTTGAAAATCCCGCTCCATAGCACGGTACCTGCACGAACAGTTGAAGCCAAGAACAGCAGCGGCGTAGCGAAGGTCTTCATGTTTAGCTAACAAATGGATTGGGGACGACGAGACGAACACAGGCTCTGTTCTTTTATTGAGGATACCATATAGGTGCCGAGCGCACTCAGTACATCAACGGCTCAGCTTCGGATAAGCTGCATTTCATGGGGAATAAACTCGGAAACGTCGTGTTTGTCCGTCATCCACATGATAGAATGAGCCTCATAAAGACTCTTGACGTGTCGAAAGTCCGACGATAATTCGAAATGCAATTTTGAAATGGCTCTAAAGGACCGATAAATATCATGAATAGGGAAATGCGAGATGATATGAAAATGATGCAGAGAATGCAGAGCAATGATGATATCGTTAATCGTAAGTTTCGTTACTGTTCGTGAGTATTTTGAAGATGAAGCTATTGTTTGTTTACGTTTTTTGAGACTTCGACCCCTAGGTCCGTACGAGATAAGTCTTCTTTTCTGGCAAAAATTTCCGTTAAGATAAATGTAGCCAAATTTGGGTCAGACCAATACGCAGAGTGTGCCTAAGAAAAGGTCAGAGATGAATTGCATAGGAGAGCGGGGAATGCGCTTCACAGTGATCATGTCTAGGGAATTGTAAGTAAAAAGTTCAGGAATTATTAATGAAGGAATCGCACCAAGGTAGCCGCTGATATTTCCCTCGGAAGGAAGGACGTAGTCTAATGTACCACGGGGATTCAACGCCAGAAATCTGGAAGATGTTAATGACGTTCAAGACATTCAATCGAGAATGTTGAGGATGATCTTACCGCCTTTCTTCCCTCGTGCCTTCCGATGATTCGATTGTCCCACCTAACTCAAAACCACCCGAAGAAGGGTAAGACAACGCTTGTGGTCTGGTCGGGCTCGTTGACCTAGGTGATATGGAAAGTCGCCCTTCAAATAGCCTATTTACCTTCGACGAGAAGGAAGAAAAAAGTGGAGCTTGTACGCTTCTGATGGTTGCCGGCGGTAAGTCCCTTGCTCGCCTGCATACGAGAAGTGAGCGACTCTTTATCGTAAATTTCATCTCAAACCACGGACTTTGCATCCACTGTAGGGTTAAGTAAATATCTGAATTAAAAAGTTAGTCGCGAGTACAATTTTCAATATAGAAATGAGCTTACGCCACTGGGTCTGAGGGGTTGAAGATATTATAAAGAGAGTCGACCTATGGAGACAATCAGAGCCACCCCCGGACATAGCACAGCGCTGTAAAAAAAACTTACTGAAAGGCACCCAAATAGCCCTTCTTTATCGAACTACGAGAAAGATGTAAGTTAAAGTTAATTAGAAATGTATGCAAGACCTTACAGCTTCATCAGGAGGGGAATATAGCGTCCTCTCACGACCCTTCATCGAATATCAGAGTTTGCATTTGGCAAAAATGACCGCCACCATCGCTGACCTTTCTGGCAACCGTTTGGGATCGACTTATATGCACGAACAAAGGGAATGGGCTCCCTATCATGAAAAATAAGCTGGAAGGCCATGCGTCAAAAATCGCCAGGGCTCCAAACGGATCGAAACATACCTTGTATTGAACAAGAATAAATTCCTGCACTCTTTCACGAATGAAGTATCCATCTCGGTTAGCTTCGGTTGTAGTGTAGGTTGATTGGATAGAATGTGGCCAGCTAAAGCTGACCCCAATGAGTGGGCGAGAATATGCTTGATCCAGTCGCAAGACTTAGCACTATGGAACATGACTATCATTATCATTACTTACTACGCGGCCAGACTTTTCAAATCCAGGATTCCTTGCGCACCAGAGCCTATAGATTCGATTGCTAAAAGCGAAACTAAGGTTTCGCTAAAGTAAGCAAGAAAACATGACCTACGCGTGTCTGGCGACCTAAATTGACTATGAGTCTCATCGGAATTTGCGGAAAGGTGGGCACCTACAGCTTCTATCATTCTATCTTTGTGCCGACTACCACAGCTTGATTAATGGAATCTCTGGCGATAAAGACGAAAACTTTACCTCATGAAATATGGTATATCTATGAGAACATTATTCATCAAGTCTCGGACGTAAGGTACTGTATTTTTAATGGTAATATCTAGGCAAAAAGTAATCAGCAGCTTTTATTTTGTAGATGCTAATATACTAACCTTGCAACGTGAAGTTATTATCGACACCTGCATCTTCTCTTCGCCTCTCTTCGTCCGCGTCGAGTTTGAAAGTCGTTCTCCATTGAACGGGAAGGAATTGCACTCGCTTATCACGCATTATGGACGACACTGCGGGAGTTGTTGATTGCTGCCTATTGTACTGTGAGATCAGAATGAGAAGACTTTCTGTGCTTCTCACCTCGCAACCTGTCGGAACAGGTTTGCTGCATACACAAAATTGTAATTTTCGTACTGAGTAGCAAGCTAGAGGGAAAAATTAGACCCAAACTCTTGAAAATAACTGAATCGAGACTGACACCTTGCCCGATACCGTGAATAATGAGGACGAGATCAGTGACATTATCATCACTTCCTTCATTACCAACAGGTGGTAAAGAATCCTTCCATTGGGTACTTTTGTGTCTCGCTCGCACTTCATCGGCGAGTTTGACTTCTCGAGACTCTTCTTGCGAATCGATCGCCACACCATCCGATTGGTACCCATGGTCGTCATTCTTTGCCTTTGCCTTTCCAGGGACGCTGGATGATCTTGGTCGCGATTGGGGTACGACTTCATCCTCGGCGGCATCGTATCCTCTAAATACGCGTTTAGATGCGGGATAATGCGTCCGTATTGAGGATTTTGAGCTAGAGGGGAAGATACTGAGGAATCGCCTGGAAGACGAATCCCTGCCGGAGACAGACATGAATGAATTACATTTAACTTCTTATGAGCGAGTATCATACTCACGAGATAATGTATGCTCTGGTACTGTTCTCGAAAATGATGCTGTGTCTATCATCCAGTCGTTGTTTGAGTTTTGCGTGCGCCTCCACACCAAACTCGAATGCTTTCTCCAGCTCCAATGGATAAGCGGGTATCCAAGGCTTAACATTAAGGTAGAGGTCCTCGAGCTGCTTTGCTAATTTGACAGATACAGGTCGACGCTGCAGTGGAAGTGATAATTCGATCTATTGATTCCAAGGACGAAACACATGAAATAATATTAAGACGAACGTCGCTATAGAACCATGTACCCCTCATAACTCTTATTTCAGGAGCATTCATCTTCCAGTATATGGGCCGGAGCTGAAATAACTGATGAATCGAGGCACGTCAGTTAGTCAGAAAGGAGACTCACCGTCATGGTCCGGACATCGACTTCGAAAAGCCTGTCCTTCGCGATTGACACGCCAACTGTATCTTCATCTTCTTCATCAGAGTCCATCGTCTCTTCTGATTCCTTTCGAGAGACTTCCTTGCTGACGTCTCCTTCAGCCAACAACCTGTCGTCATCTGATAACGCCTGCCATGCTGCTTCGCACTCCGTGCTCTCTGCTGCGGTAAACGCCTGCCAGGAAACGTCGTCCTGATGATTGGCCGACAGGACCACAGGTGCTATTGGAAGCTCTAGAAGTGCAGAAGCAGTAGCCGGTCTCAACCAACGTGTTACAAGATGAGGCGGGCGGGGGTCCTCATCTGCCATAGAGGAGTCAGGTAAGGGAAGAGCTGACGCCACAGCCCTGTCTGCCTGACGTCTGCGCCGACTTTCCTTTTGTGGACAAATAACGTCGATCACACAAACGGGAAAAGAGCTTTGGCCTTAGCTCGCGGACTCTCAGCCAGCTCTGTTGCTCTCGCTCTCGCTCTTCGATAGAGACCATGCTACCGACATTGCGACAAGTATCTTGTAAAGCGCCTCTCCAACGATCATTAATCCGGAGATGGTTCGCAACGGAGACTACCTTGCCTTCAGCGCTGGATGGCAAAAGTGAGGAGTCGGACAACACGAAACGTCAGCGCTATGAACAGTTTCTCGAGCAGAAGGCCAAGGAATCACCGCTCCGGCCGCAGTTAAAAGTGGACCTCGACGCCAATCATGGTTTATATGCTTTCTTCCGTCAGAAGAAAAATAAAGAAACTTCCTCTATGTACTTCGAAACGGTTGAGTCTGGTAACAGTGCCGACTCGAAACTAGGTGAGCTGAATCGAACGCATTGTAGTATCCTAATCTTGACCTTCAACCACGCTAGGACGCTCTTGGAACGCCGTTGAACTTCGGCGAAAGTCATTCAAAGATCTTCATACCCTCTGGTACCTTGTTCTCCGCGAACGAAACCTATTAGCGACGCAACGGGCAGAGGCAAAGCGAATGGGGGTCATCCCCGAGTTCACTGACTTCAAGGAAAAGGACTCGAGAGTGAGTATATGTTCTTCCGTTTCCTATTATTTGTTATTGAGGATGCTTTAGTGCCGTAAAACAATGGCCCGGATAAAGCAGATCTTGAATGAACGGAGACTTGCGTACGAGCAGGCGCACGCGATTGCTTATGACGAGCAACTCAAAAGTTCATCTCAGCCCAGTTTGAAGGCGGCACAGGTGTCTGGAACAGAATCCAGGACACAAGTGACTGGGGGTCGTAGGCTGAGGCGATAGTTGGAGCATGATGTTGGCAACTGCGTTACAGATCAAATATTATCGGTATAATTATCTAGAAAAGATTGCTTTGCTTCGTTGCTATGATTGCGTATTTTCCCGTCGTCGGCCAGGGTTCTGCGCTGCCCATTCCATTTGTGTTCGAGAGACCATACAGTCCTTCATAGCCTTGTCCTCCAACTGTTCAACTTGTCTCCTTCCTACTCGCATTAAGTGTTCTATTGCGTTTATGTCTCTTGGTTTCACAGCCAAAGCGTTATGGTGGAATGTATAACGGATATACGCGCTGAACTTTGACTGTGTTTGAGGCGGCTTCGTACGTATGAGACGCAAAGCACTGAATTTTGAATGTCAGGGCATAAGATTGAGATAGATATTGGTAGCTTACCGCCTGTAAAGCCCAAGAACGTCCTTCTGGAGGCCAGTTCTTCTCAAAGTCATAATGTGGACACCATGCACGTAGGATTCGGCGAAGGACGGGATGGAGGGAAGCTCGTGGTCGGTGGATAAGCGAATGACGGAGCGGGATTTTCGACGCCAGTCCTTTCCCCTCCTACTACTTCTATGAGACTCGTTGGCTCATCCACAAGACCGTATTCTATCTCAACTTTGTTTTCCGGCCAAAAATGTAACTATTTTCAGAAAAGAGGAACCATAAGAACTCTTAGTGCTTCGAGGAAGTACAGCTCTGATCCAACTGCTACACAAGACCCCGACGCTTATTGCCGTGATTTCGTGCGGAAACACGACCGGGACTCTTACATTGTCGCTCAGTTCTTTCCAAAGGAATTGCAGTCGGCATGCTTCGCGGTCAAGGCTTTCTATGTGCGTTTTGACTTTCTTCTTACCTCTACTCTCTTGTGTTGCTAACGGGTGGTCTACATGTACAAGATAGAGCTAGCCATGGTTCAAGATTCGGTTTCGAACCCGCTCATAGGTCAGATGCGCATGCAGTTCTGGAGAGATGCTATCCAACAGTTAGGGACACCTCGACATCCGATAGCAGTGGCACTTCGTGAGGCATCGAAGACAACTCGCATAGCGCCGTATCATCTGAAGCGTATTATTGAGGCCCGTGTCAGTCAATTCCTTCATTACCGGAAGAATTCCCAGTTGAATCGACATATTATTGCAGGATTTGGAGCTCAGCTCTCCGACTCACTTCAGTTTGGACTCTTTGCTCGCTCACGCCGAAGCAACATCTTCCACGCTGAATTACATTCTCCTCTCCATCCTCGGGTTGTCCTCGGAAACACTTTCTCATGCTGCCTCACACCTCGGCGCTGCACAGACCATCTCGACCCTCTTACGTGCTCTCCCATATCACGTTTCAAAAGGACATATGGTGATACCTGCGAGCATCACTGCGAAACACCATGTAAACCAAGAAGAGGTATTTCGGCGTGGACCTGCGGTGGAAGAATTGCACAACGCGGTGTATGACTTTGCCGTTGTAGCAAATGATCACCTTATGACAGCGCGAGAGACTTTAAAGAACAAGCAGGGCCATTTTGTCGTTCCGAGAGCGGCTGTCCCCGTTTTCTTAAATGCAGTAAGTATACGTTAAGTTAAGTTGATCACGGCAGCTCATGCCCGCATTTTAACCTCAGGTGCCCGTCCAAAACTACTTAAAACGCCTGGAGGATGTCAACTTCGAGGTGTTCAATCCAAAGCTTCAACTGCGAGACGCTGTTCGATTACCCTGGCAGATATGGCGAAGCTATTTACGAAGCCAGTTTTAGACACGTACCTGTGCATCTCTCTTTTCCTGACCTGTAGTTGATTTCTTTTCGGAACCTTCGAGAGATTCGTGTCAGAGACTTACATAGTTGTCTGGAAAAATATAATATGCTTTTTACACTGAATACTTCAGACCTGAAATTCAATGAGTCAAGTCCATCGAATGTGGACGTTGGGTGTCGATCTCTTTTTGGTCTCTCCTCAACCACAACGCCTGAATTCTGGCCAGCGACTGCGACCAAGCTCAAGCATGTTCAACCGGATACAACGTCCTCCGACGGGTTTGAATCGTTTTTTCAGCACCTCGACATGTAGAAACGGCCACATTTCTCACATCGGGCGAGCACCTGTCCCAATCCCCACGGGTGCAACACTAACACCGTCTGCAACGGAAGTCACGGTGCAAGGGCCTTTAGGTACCACATCCGTTCCACTCAAACCCTACATCCAACTTGCATTCCCCCAACCGAACACGCTCTCTGTCGCTGTGGTGGATCCGAAGGTGAAGGAGCAGCGCCAGATGTGGGGGACGACGCGGACGCTCATTCACAACGCTATCGTAGGGATGACGGAAGGCTTTACTGTGCCGCTTTATCTTGTTGGCGTTGGGTACCGTGCTGCTATCGAGGACGACCCGCGAGGAACCACAGAAGGCAACAGCGGAAAACGATTGCATTTGAAAGTTGGCTACTCTCATTCAGTGCTCATTCCAGTACCGGCGTACATACAAGCGCAAGTGCCACTACCCACTAAAATTATTCTGAGCTGCACGGATAAGCATCTCTTGGGACTTTTTGCGGCCAAAGTCAGGGAATGGAGAAAACCGGAACCATACAAAGGGAAGGTGAGCATGTTAAATACTATTGCTCCCATAATCCTGGACTTACATTATTCGTAAAGGGCATTTTTGTTGGCAACGAGCAGATCAGAATCAAACAGGTGAAGAAGAAATAGATCTCATCATGACCGCTTTGGATGTGTCCGTATCGAAGCTTACTGGAATCTAATCGTAATTATCATCCATGTTGCATTACACAATCTGTGAATTCGGATTTGAAGAAACTTCGATCCGGCCTGCTATCGACACTCCAGGTGCTGAGCTTCAACCATAGAAGCAGAATTCGCCTAGAACCACGTCCTCTTCACTTCCTTTTAATAAGTCGATACTCCTTAATGATACCATTAGTTGCTTTGTGTTCAATATTTTGGAGCTCTGGAAGGGAGCCTCAGTCTGAGTCGGTTGAGATTACGTAATACGATCGCCACACATTCGAAGACGAAGGCTGCTCCGAACTTAGCCTCGCCTCCTACTGACAGTACTGTCCAGCTCGTCGCGCCGTACTTCTCATCTTTTTCTTCATATTCACCTCTTAGTGGTCTTCAGCATGGCGGCGTGTCCTCCTTACGCTCCTTTCTTCGGATTTGCGGGAGTTTCGTCTGCAGTAAGCTGTCTTTCCAATTCATGGAACAGCAAGAACCGAGAAACTAACGAACGTCATGCAGATGATATTCAGTAGTACGTGTTCTTATTGTTCCGTGGCGCAGGATGTATTGAATTCTAACTGTTTGTGAAGCAATTGGTGCTGCATACGGGACATCAAAAGCGGGCATCGGCATAGCTGGCTTGGGCACGTTCAAGCCTGAGCTCATCATGAAAGTACGTTCCTTTCAAATAATCTGTAGTTTCGACTGTCTCCTAACTCTCCCTGTTTGATGTCTAGTCCCTCATTCCCGTAGTCATGTCCGGTATCATTGCCGTGTACGGCCTTGTCGTCTCAGTTCTCATTGCCGGAGGGTGTACGTGTCTTCCGTCCTCGCCTCCTAACGCAAGAAATAGCTAATTGAATGTGGCAACAAACGTTTAGTGAGCCCATCGCAGGACTACTCACTCTACAGCGGATCTGTGCATCTCTCTGCTGGGCTTGCGTGTGGGTTAACAGGTCTTGCGGCGGGATATGCTATTGGTATTGTGGGGGACTCGGTACGTCGGATGAGTACTTCTCTTGATGCTCAAAACCTGTATCTAATCTGGAGCTCCTGCAGTGCGTAAGAGCGTACGTGTATGAGTCGAAAGTGTTCGTCTCGATGGTCTTAGTTCTTATTTTTGCGGAAGTGTTGGGGTTGTATGGGTAAGCTGTCATTTCTTATATCATGAGACTATTTGCTAAGGGTGTCTTTACAGGTTGATTGTCGCTCTCATCTTAAACTCAAAGGTTGACAACACCGGCTGTTAATAGAATGAAATGATGACTTCCATACAACGCGTATTTATATGTTTCTGTTCGTGAGAGATGGAGACGTCGTGAAGTTGTGTATCTATGTCATGTCATAAAGAGCCTCCAACGGATTCCATGGTCTATCATTGGTGTCAGCTTCCATCTCTGAGCCAACAAGAACATTTTTCTTACGAATGGAGAAGCCGTCGGTTTGTCCATAATCGCTAGCTCTTCTGGTGTGAAGGGTAGCATTGGCATGATGGCGCTCCTCAACGGAACGAGAAACAAGATAATGATGGGAAATCCAATCGATGCTGCTCAGACGTCAGCAAAGGAAGCCTGGAAATGATCCCTAACGCCGAAAAAAATCGTACCAATTGTCTGGACGACCGCGAAGGTCGCGCCAAAGCCTATAAGCTGTATCACGAGGAAGAGAAGGATACGAGACCGTCGAACTTTACGTAGAGGCTCTGAGGCGGGGATGAAGTGCTTGTCACGGATGAGGAACAGGAATTTCGATGTGAGCCCGTTGCCTTGCAGAGCATCTGCACCCATGAACCAGCTACCAATACACATCCCAGTCCGTCAGCTAGTTCATAACGAGACTCCGTCATGCCAGGATTAACTCACAAGAGGCCTGCGAGGACACCGCGAGGGATGAGATTGAGAACGTGCAGAAACGGTCCCGTAAGGAGAACGAGGCAGAGTGCTCCCTGGCTCAAGTTTGATACTCGCTGCTCAACAACTGCAATAGGCACCTCATGTCTATCATCCAACATCGTATTCATCGCGGGTTCAGGGACGTAATCGTCCAACCCAACTCGTTCCCCTTCGTCCGCTTTCCTTTTATTTGAACAGGGCTGCGAGACTGGTGGCATCTCCAAATCGTTCTTTTTATTTCGGCCCATGACGACGAGAGATGTAGTATGGATGGGTGCTTGTGGTATGAGTCCGTTCGGGGCAGGGAGACCCAAGAGACCCGCGAGAAACGTGGTGATGCCGAGGAGGAAGAAGTCGTAGTGAAATCCGGGAGGTTTACGGAGCGGGAACTCGGTACCTTGGGCTATAAGTGACTGGTGGAACAGTGGATCAGCTCGTATGAATGATTTCAAACGAACAACAAAACTCGCTTACGGAGACATTATGATCGAAAAAGAAAAGGACCCAGAGGACAACGCCAAATGGGAAAGCAATGCCGACCCATTTACCTGGGAGCTCCCAGAACTTGACGAGCCATTCTCTACCACCTGCAGGCTGGAAGGCTTTTGAGATGGGCAACGTTTCGGGGTTAGCACTGTTGAAGCGACCCCAATAGGCTAAAGCAGACGTGGCCTGGAAATTACAAACGTTGTTAGTTCGGATGATGTTTGAAGATGGGAAAAGAGGGTATAGCATACTACGAGCGAGATGGGCATGCCATAATCCGCAAAGAATCTCCGTACGTGTCTATGGAACAACTTCGTGTTCGACAACGACTGGAACAAGAAACTCGCAACGAGCATAACGAGCGCCAGAATGATCTGCACCAGCGCGCCATCAACCGAAGACGAGCGGAACTGTCTCGTGAGAACCTGTACACCATATTGAAGGTACACCCATGACACGAAGAATCCAAATGTATCGCAAGAGAACCTGGTCACGTATTTGAGGAAATTGCACCCTTGAGATGATACATATATGTTGAGTGGGCGCCCCTGCCAATGGCTCCGGGAGCACTGCGGCGAGAAGGCAGGAACTGAAATGAAGTGATGAGGAGCGTACAATTTAAGGCAGCTGTGATCCAATGGATGATGGCACCCCATAAGTAGACCCAGCCCACGAATTGGAGGTAATCCGGAGCTAAAGACGTATAAACCCAGGTGTTCGAGCGAAAAGCTAAATCATTACCTAAAGACGTATAAACTAGTTTACATGTAA
>JAFREE010000086.1:0-104054 GCA_019400425.1 Hymenochaete sp. R1 | reverse complement strand
GTCATCAACTCCGCGAACTTCTGGAGTCCGGAGATACTGAGATCGCCTGTGACGCATGGAGAACAGACGTCCACGATCACGGCGTTCTTAAGTCAGTTATGGATGGGCGAGTTTGCAAGACGTTACTTGCATCGGACGGGTGTCTGTTTCTCGACAACAGCCCGAGTCGTGCCGATCCAGATGAGCTGCGGCTCGTTGCCTCTCAGGCCTGTGACGGGTGTGTGTTTCTTTCTACCTCGTCGAGTCATAATGACTTGCTCATTGTGATCTTGGCAGCTTCAATATTCGAGGCACCGGGTCAGCTACTTATAGTGCTTGCGTAATATCGCACACGATCCTCAATTTGCCGACCGAACGAAGGTACCGTTCACGCCTTTTTATTTTTCCTGCTCCATTCTTACGTGCACATTAATATCACATCGGGTTATCCAGATACCAAGCCAACAATCTGTTGTTGACCGCTTTGGTTCCAGGTCCACACGAGTTGTCTGGTGATGAACTCCAACACGTGCTGAAGTTGGACGTGGATGACAAAGTCATGCTTTACAAGGAAGGTATTATAGTTAACACGCCCTTGTATCCCGCTGGTGAGTTTCGAGCGCTGACTTCGTTCCGCGGCCCGACCATTCTAATGTATAAGTTTCATAAGGTCGTCGAGTCCGACTTGCATGTATCGCGTGCTCAATGGACCACCCTGCGCTTTGTCGATGTACAGGTCATGCTGACCAAAGGAGTAATACTCACTTCTGCACACGGTGCGAAGCACCTAGATCGGTACTTGACGATCTCCGGATGACCGAAGGCGAGTGCTCTTGCCAATCCATTGATGAAAACTGTGTGTTAATGCATTCGAGACAGTGTTTTGTGCACGCACACATGAGACCCAGAAAAGCCACGCTGAGACTTACAAGAATATGTGCGCCGGTAAAGACCGCGATGCTTTCTTCAAAAGGACTGGAGCGCGATACTCGGAACTGCACCGACTCGACTACTTCGACTCTATTGTGATGTCCATCATAGATCCTATGCATAACATCCTTCTCGGTATGAATTTCCCACACGTCCGTGTATGATGTTTGCTGGCCTCACAATACTTATCTTCTCTTTCGTGTCAGGTATCTGTAAAACCCAATGGCTCGAATGTTGGATCCTTCGACTCGCTCTCCGACGTCGAACAGCGAAGTTGCCACGAGAACTGGATCAGTTACATTCTTATATGAAAAAGGTGTCATCTGAATTTTAGTGTGGAATTGCGTTTTGGAGACGTATGACTGACCGAAGTTGATTCTTCAGATGGAAATGCCCTCATGGATCGGACGTGTCCCCCAAAACATCGGCTATCCCGCCGGTGGCTCTCTATCTGCTGACGAGTACAAAGCTCTGTTCACAGTTATTTTGCCCGTCCTCGTGAGTTTGTCGTTCGGGCTGCAGGCTGTTCTCGATTTGGGACTCGAGGGCGCTCATTATTCGACTTCAGGTGCCATTGATGTGGCGAGAGTGGCTTCCATCTGCACAGGACGAGTTTAACTCGACGTACGCGAAATGGCGTTTGAGTGGGTCCCGGGAAGGCCGACCACTCTCTCGGATGCAAGCCGGCGATGCCGATAACTTTCTGAAGCTTGCAGCTTCTCTTAAAATAATACTTGGTCGAACAGTTAGGCTCGATGAGATCAACCGGGCCGAGAGTCTTCTCACTGGTTATCTCGAGGGATTTCAGAAGGTCATTCACTGCATGCATACCACTGGTCTTCCATTCTGATGCGCCATTGAAAAGCTCCATCCGTCTAGTGTTAAGCCCAATCATCATTGGGTTACGCACGTCTTTGATCAACTTTTGGACTTCGGTCCCGTTTATGGTATATGGACGTTCGCGACAGAGCGACTCAATAAGGTATTGAAGGGCATACGAACCAATAATCACTCGGGCGGAGACATCGAGTGCTCCTTCATGCGCGCGTACTTCCGTTACGCTGCGCTACGACGACATGTAAGACTTCACCACTCTTCTGTTTGCTGATAAGTACTACACGCTCAACCCGTACAATAGATCCATCAGGTAGCGGATCGGCCTGGGCACCTCCGAGACGCCGCTCGCCTAATGCTGAAGACGACGGGGGACGACAGAGGAACCGTCGGCGCTTTGGCTTCCGCTGCCTACGCCTTTGCTGATGAGGTTGACGATAATACCATCGCGGGAGGTTGCGAGCTTCCTTCTAGTACTTTTCGGCTTGTTCATGACAATCTTATTACTTCTTTTGGACAGACGACGAGGACATCCCGATTTTGGCCCGCAAGACTTTGCCTCTCGAAGTCCAGGATGCACTAGTGTCTTATTTCTCTCACGCATACCCCCATGCAGACATCAGTACCAGTGCATGGTTACCGCCCACGGCACCGAATCATTTGACAACGCTGGCCATTATCCATCCCCATGTCGTCCTTCACGGGCGACGAGTAGTGGCTAAATCCGATCCCGGACGCGCGCCGAATTCGATAGTCCAGACCGAATTCGACGGTCAGACTTACGCTGGTCAAGTAACTCACATCTTTTCTCACAAGCAAGCCCACCTACATCGTTCCCCCGTGTTATACTTATACGTTCGATGGTTCAGACGTTTTTCGCATCAGATCAGCGATCTATGGGATCCATAGTATGATGTGTCTCGTAACATTTCTTTCGTTTGTCACTCATTCCCCTTTCAGTCCAGAGTTGGAAGTCAACTTGTGGATGTACAATTCAGGTCTGGCATTGGACGGTTCGGAGGAAGGCCCGTTGCCCATTGTCCTCCCTTCAGTCATTAAATCCCAGGCCGCGAGGTTGACGGTGACTTTGCGCGATCCGTGGACTATATATCCGGCGGACGATGATGAACATCAGGCGTCGAGCGTCGACAACCATGATTTGCAGACGGGCGAACTCGAAGGTAGTCACCCATCGGGTCATGGCCGCCCGTTGTGGATCACGATTGGGTTATCCAGGGTAAGCAAGTCGGATACTCCTTTACAATTGCTGTTAAACTGCTCGCGTATGCCTAAGGACGGTGGTTTTTAATCACGCTGTTCAAGATAAAGTCTTTCCTTCTAAGTTGAAAAGTACATTCGTCTACTTCCGATATAGGTCAGTCTGTCTATCACCATCCAGCTGGTCCTTCCGACATTCGACTCAGCGCGCTGTCGACGCCTTCTAGTCCATATCGTTTAATTAACCATTCCCTACAAACCATACTTTTATATACGGTCCGGTTGGTACTCGTCGGATCAAAGTCGTTGTTGACTTTGCCCAGGTACGCCCTAGGTTTTCTCGCTGCAGTCACGCCACTAGTACTGCTATTAGCCTTGTTTCCTTGAATGATCTTATCTAGTTCGTCCATCAAGTCGTTGATCTGCAACGCAGAACATATCGATGGGTCGGTATGAGTTTCTAAGTGAGCGTAGAGCATCAATTGCTTACTGAGGATGATCGATACCCAGGGCGCACGCGCTCCACGATTGCCTCAGTACCCTGGTATCCGGCACTCTTCTCCAATTCACGTCGGCGAGAATTGAGCCCCGTAGAGGGTACGCCGTCCAGATCAACGTCGCTGAGAGCCTCGGACATAAACGGGGTTTGTAAAAACGCAGATGGATCCCTGCCGAAATGATCTTTGTATGTGTTTTTGACATTTTTTCGAGCTTCCTTCAGCTGCGTCGTCGTGAGTCATCTTCGTCTCGCTTTTGCGTATTCTAAGCGTGAAGTTCAACTCACGTCGTGCTGTCTGCGAGCTCGGCGGGCTCTGCGCTTACGCCATTCGCTTTTTTCTTTGGATGTCTCGTTCGTGGTTACGTCGAACTCCCTTCTCCATGAGCGAATGATTTCCTTTGTGAAATACGACACGTCTCCGATCGTAAAAGGTATGTCTTTCAAGGTAAGGCCGAACGAGGGGCAGTTCTGTGCACAATCCAAGACGGTTAGATGATGTGGTAGGAGGTTGTACAGGAACATCAAATGTACCTTGTCCGATTGCTCAGCAAAAACCTTCCCCGCGACTCGCTCGATGACTTTCGCGTTCACGGGATCATCCACGTCGCGTGTGAGATCCGGACGAAGATATAGCTTTCCATCCTCTTCGTAATCTCCTGCTGTTTCTGGCAGATACTCGCTGATGGTCTTTCTAGTGAGCTTCGTCACCATGCGAAGCTCGTTCTCGATAATCGTCTATTGACTATGGTTGAGACTATACACGTCGTAGACCGTGTAGATTTAGGCACCTACCTGCAGATTGTGTCTGACATTTTTTTGCTTTGCGTCCAGAAAGCGTATGCCCTCGCTCAGTATGTACGTGGGGTCAACCTTTCCTTTTCTTGATCTCTTTTTATCGTTACGTCGGGTCGGTCGATGACATTCGTCGTCGGCATCGTCCCCAACGTCGCTGTCAACGCACGACTGTAACGTGTCAAGTCTAGCGGTTTGAATTTTAAGTGCTTCTTCCAGCTGTTCTATGCGTTGAAGAATAGCACTCGCATGTACGGTAGTTCTGACAGACGACTGCGGTACGTTTGCAGATTGTGGTCGGTTGTGTGTGAATGCGGGCGACGGTGCACTCATGGAGTAGTTGCCATGTGGTGGCCCGTTCGCATACGAAGCCTGCCGACTCACTGCTGCGTGCGACAGGTACATTCGAGTCTCTTCTTGCGTTGACGGTGTCAGGGATCGCGTTGATGGTGTCTGGGATCGGGAGGGAGCAAACGCATGATGTTGCACCGCAGTTCTTGTAGGATGAGGCTGCCACATGTTTTCGTCCTCGTCCTGACGAACGTGCGGCGACGGCTGGGGAAAGCTTCCGTCGAAGTTGATCTCAGGTGGGTCGAAAACATCGTCGTTGCGAAAGGACTGGATTTCGTGATCTAACATCCCGTACTGTGAAGGGAGGAGCCAGAGGAGTCCGACAGGCGAACTGGCGCGATTTTAAAGGTTCGTTGAGCAATTAAAAATTTCGCGACGCGTTACTGACGCGTCCTGTCACACAGTAACCAGTCGCGTCAGGGGCATGCGAAAGGCTGTCCCCATTTGAACGAGAGCGACGATGCGCCAAATTGTCTTTCACCGCTTCGATTTCTTTGGTCGAGAAGAAAGCACTGGAAGTGCTCAGTGCCCGAGGACCATTTGGTGGTCTATGCGTCTGTCGAAATACACGCTGCGTGGATCATTTCCGACCACAGTACGTAGTGGATTGGCTCTCGTACTCTTGAAGGGATTCGCCAGTGGAAGCAAAGCCACCAGAATCGTCTCGAGAGACAATAGCTTCTCGGAGACGCTCCATCGGAAAACTGGAAGATAGAGTGAGCGAAGGGATCAGGCGTACGAGATATCCCAAGATGCGGAATGTAACTTGAAGAAGGGACGTATACGCGGCTTCGAAGTCCTGCTCTGAGGCGGACTTACGAAGTCGCGGTTTATATCAATCGGACGTTCGTATGAAAGGAACAGTGGTAAGTAACAACCAAATGTTGTAAAAACCCACTGGCAAGAGTACGAAGAGAAGTGCGGTACGAACCCGTTCAAATGTAGAAGGTTGTTCCAACATGTTCCGGAGCGATCCCTCGACTGAGAGGGGACCGAGGACTGAAGTATCGAACGTCGGAAATATGGAACAAAAAATTTCTTATGGCGATAATGGGTTTTCGAAGAAGAAGTATTTCATATTAACATTAAATTTGGTACAGACTGTTTGGATCGCACGATACATTCGGTCCCACGTTTTCGATTCGAACTATCCTTGGATGTTCAAGCTTCTCCTCCCTAATCACCTTTTTCTTATTGATCTCGCGCATCTCAGTACGTGACTGGAGAACCGACGCTCGTCATTTCGATCGCGTCCGCCGCGCGACCCGTGTCCACCGCGCGACCCGTGTTCTCTGAGCGTCCCGCTGCCGTAGCAAAACGCCTTTGGAACTGCGGAAAAACGTTAGATTGTCAAGGTAAGACCGAAAGGGACAGAGAAGCCGAAACAGAAACGAATCGAGAAAGGGAAATCCGAAATGAAGAAGTCGAAACGGACCCGAAACGCAAAAGGAAAACCCGGAAAGTAAAAGAGAAGACGCACGGGGTAGAAACGACCCTCCGCCTCCGCCCTCTCCAACTTCAACAACAGAGCGTCGAAGTCATTCGACGCTCGCTCCAATTCGTCCAGAAACGCGCGCCCAGCACCAACAACGCCTCCAACAAAAAAGCGCGAGACTCCTTTAAAGAGCCCTCGAACGCAGCGGACGACGAGGTAGTAGGCGCCGCATGCGCCCAAAAGCAGAGTGTGGCAGAGAGCACTCATTTGGAATCGAGTATCTGTCAGAATCATTAATACTTTGAATTCCACTTCACGCATCCCATACACTGACTTGCAGTAAGAATCAATCGAGTGTCGAAAGGAGACGGATTGCCAGAAGGACAAAAAAAGGTCGATAGCAGCGAGCAGTGGTGTCGGATGGAAAGACGGAACGCAGGATGAAGTCTGGAGTCTGGTAATCACACGCCGTAAGCACTTTGGCTTCTCGAAGCCATTATTAATCCATCTAAACCTTATCCAAATTAAAACAGGAAATGTTAATTTCCCCGTGTAATTTTTAAGCTGAGCTGGACAATTGTAAGTGGTACATGTAAATAAAAGTAAAACTCCAACAAAAAATAGAGAGATTTATTGTCAAGAGTAGCAAAGAAACTGAGAAATATTAATAGAAATATGAATGTCGAACTTAATAGGGATCCGTCTTATTCAAATTCACTAAGTCCGAATACCGTCGATCTTACTATAAAAGGGAAGACTGCACGTGACAAGAGTACAAACGAGGAAAAAAAAATTGAGAAATATGCATGTCGTTCTTCAGTCCCGTTCCATCATCCCGACGTTTTCGCTACACTCACCCTCTCGTTATTTCTTCTCGCGACGGTTCTACGTTGCAAACCCAATATAATCGTCTGAAAGGCGAAAGGATTAGTCAGACACTAAGGAAGCGGGCCGCGGTTCGAAACAGCTGGTTTTGCCGTCAACGGTCCGTCCCTCCTTTCGTACTTACTCCGTCGACCAGCGCAGCACAGAACGCAGTGACAGAGAAACACAACGAAGCTGACGCCGGCGCTAGTTTTTAGATCTATTACTGCGGACTGCGAGAGAGGAGTTGCTACTCGAACTGGTACGTCGAAGCAGTTCGATTTTGTCGCGTTCACCAGGCGTGCCAGAAGCACTTCGCTGCCCGTCCACGGATTTGGAAACTTGCGTAAGTAATCTTATTTGCTCTACATGATCGAATTGACATGTATTTAAGGAAGGGGTACTTTGGTGCCATCGCTGGCTCAAACCCCCATTTCCAGCGGTCTTCTCGTATGCATATGGCAGACACCCACCTGGCAGACACCCACCTGGCCGATACCCACCTGGACACCTCTTGGTGTCCCGTATACGACTGTGCTTTTGCCCCCCAGGCTTGTTCGTTTCACATGGACCCGCCGACCTCCTCCAAACCCACCAGTAGGCTCAGCGGGTCGAGGCGAGGTGAGAAGAATAACCCCGCCGTCAAAGTCAGGTTCGCAGACGGCGGGCGAACTCACCGCGCGGGTCGAACTCAACCAGGTCCCGCTCGCGCTCACAAGACACGCGCGACAACCAAGGGAAAGGCCCCGATGAGGGCTTCTACCTCCTCCCTCCATCCGCCTTTCATCCCCGCAGAAGGCACGCCTTCAAGTACCCTCCTCGACTTGGCGCGGAACCCGACTAATCTCGACGCAGTAAGCCGGGACAGTGATGAGGAGATCTCGCCCGACGCTGGACAGTCATCGAGGGTGACATGTTCTCCTCTGGTGCTGAAAGTCCCGCGGAGGGGCGAGAACGTCGTGCCAACCAACCCAGCGGTTGGCGCACCGCAGCAGACAGCCGCATCCCGACCGTTGGCTCAGCCCCGGGCTGCCAAAGCACACCGCCGGGTCTCCACGGTCGAAGAGAGCAGCGCCACGTTCGGTCTGGACGTGGCATTGCTCAATCTTCGACCATCCATCGAGGTGCAGGCCGACTCGTTGAGCGCGTCGGGCACCAGTGTCACCGCTCGCGCAAACCGACACGCGCTAACTCGACACCCGTTCTTCGCACGTCCATCGTCGAAGACGGCATACAAAGCATGCGCGACACTCGCTACGTCAGCTGCCACAGCATTGGTCGCGCCTCCGATGTTGATCTCGAACAATGGCAGCTCGCTATCTTCTTCCAACGGGATAGGCGGGAACAGGTCGCTCGCCAATGTCGGAAAAGGTAAGCTCCTCGTCCCCCACGTTCTATTGAAGACCTCCCAAAAGGTCGGGGAGACGTCGGCAACAGCACCAGGCGCCGCTGGGAAAGGCACGGAAGTGCAGAAGAAGAGAGAAAGCGCTCAGGAGATCGAAAGCGTGAGCGACGCAAACACGGGACCCGTCTACGACGCCATGCCGTGCTTGCCCGTATGCACACGTCGGTTCGAAGAAGTCTTCGTCCCGGACGACCCGCGTGATGGAATACACATCGAACGCCACAGGCGTTATGCAGGCGACACCGAGCTGTCGCGTTCGTGTGTACGGGCGGTATTTCGGAGGCGGGGAAGGAGACGGGACGCGGGTGAGGGATGGTGGGTGTACATGGAATGGGATGTTCTGGCTCTCCCGGGTAGGAAAACGTTGTTCGCGCATGGAAGGGAAAACAAAGGGAAGGGGACGTTTAGACGTCTGTAACATACAGGGCACGAATGCAACTATCGGACAGGTGGAGTATTCTTACGGTGCGAAGAATGTCTTTGTCTCAATGATGCGACTGGTACTGGTACTGGTGTCTGCAACTCGCTCTGCTCAGGTGTCCTGGCTGTGTCTCGTCTGGTCTACTCGGTGTCCCGACTCTGTCTCGTCTGTTATACAAGCATGCTGTGACGTCTAAGCTCATACTTCGGTAACCGTCTTCTTGGTCCCTGCTTCCGGCTCTAACTAGTACTCCGACAATTATTATTATAAATAGGGTACTCAAGACCCGGAGGCAGGCTGAACTAGTCCTCCAAAAGCTTCAGGTAAGTCTTGTGTTATTCATATTGGTGATCCTCCTTATATATCTTCACTTTCTTGTCCGGAGTGAGAGCAAGCTGTCACTCCGGGTCATTAGTTCTGTATTATTTGCAGTTTTAATATCAATTGTTTCTATATATCCTTTTTACAAATGCAGTAAAAATTTTGACAATTGAAGTCCGAATCTGGAAAGAACAGCAAAAAGAGGAGGCCCTCGAGTACCCTCGGACAGATCAAGCCAGGCAACCTGGATGAATATGCCAGCACGGTGCCAGGTCCAATTGCGGACCCCTGTTCAGGAGGATCAGCCGCCCTCGACCGAGAACAGAACAGATGGGGACATCCGACATGGAAGCATATGGCTCGACCATACGGCAGGTGACCTGTTTTCGTCTCGGACAGCCTGATTTGGGTAACTGCCGCGACCTGTACGGGCCCCTACCCCAGGACGTCTGGCTGACGTCGATCAGGCAGGCTGACACACCCTTACCGGATCAAACACCCCCCCCGAAATACAGGCCTTGCGCGCAGTGAAAGTAGTACCGACTGAAGCGACTGCTGTTATTACATAATATATTATTATTAATTTAGCAATGACATGAACCAACTTCAACGGAACTTGAATCTACCTCTTCCGACTACCACCTGCAAGACATGACGGATACGGCCGAGGACGAGCAACACAAATCGGCAAAAACCTTCAACAGAATACTCAACCAGCCAAAGCTGAACGCAGCCGCGCCAAGGACAGACAAACACGTTGAGGAAGGCATCAAGAAAATACGACGGCTCATCCTCGTCGATGGCATCCCTCACACAATCGTACGCTACCACTTGAGTCGCCTAAGAATCATTTCATGAGCTCACTAATCTTGCGCCTTGCGCCACCAGGACCCAAACCTCCGACCTCGAATCTGGAAAATCCTCCTAGGTGTGAACCACCTATCAGCTGAAAAGTACCTCTCCTACGTCAGCCGGGGCCCATGCGAGTTTAAAGAGAAGATCCGGAACGACACCTTTCGTACACTCGCGACTGACCGCGGGTTTAAAGAACGTGTGCGCGAAGACATGCTCGTTCGCCTCCTAGACGCATTCGTCTGGCGGGATCGCGAACGACAGGAGCGCGCGGAGTCGTTGGGGATGGCTTCTGGTTTTGGAGGAGGTGCAGGAGGAGGGAGGGGTATGGGTGGTCCTTCGTTGACGTTCACATATGTGCAAGGGATGAATGTGTTAGCTGCACCGTTCCTATATACAATGCCAAGCGAGCTGGACGCGTTTTTCTGTTTCTCGCGGTTCATCGAGTATTGCTGTCCGTTGTATGTGCAGCAAACGTTGGATGGGGTGCATCGTGGATTGAAGGTACGTCTAACATTACATTTTTTCCGTCCTATTGCATTGTTGATATTCATATATACGTAGCTTCTCGATCGATGTCTCAAAATAGTTGATGCAGAGCTCTACAATCACCTTCGATCAAAACGTCTCTCTGCCGAACTCTACGCATTTCCCTGTATGTTCCTATCTTTCGCACACGTACTACCTTTTTACTTTTATTTTCGACTCTATAGCTGTTATGACTCTTTGCGCTTGTACGCCCCCTCTCGATCAGGTTCTTCAGCTATGGGACTTCCTCCTCGCGTTCGGGGTCCACCTCAACGTTCTCTGCGTCATCGCGCAGTTGCTTCTCATGCGGGACGAGCTCATGATGAGCAAAAGGTGCGTTTTTCCTTTTCAAAATAGCCCTTTCGTCGATTATTCATACCCATACCAATTTCGGATATCACATTACTTTGGGGCCAAAACGTTTCATTAAACCAGCCCGATGAAACTTCTTCGCACATTCCCACCTCTTGACGCGCAACCTGTCATCGGTATAGCGGTCACACTCGTCCGCGATATCCCTGCGGACCTGTACGACGAGCTTGCACGGCATCCTTACGAGATTAGGTGATTTCTAAGAATCGATGTGACTTTATTCAATGACTCTGGATGAGGTTACCTAGTTCACCGGTTCAGTGGTGGACGGTCGTTCCGCCTATTTCCACTCTATTTCGCCTTCTGCTTCCCTGCTTTCGAATGCTTTGACTCAGATTTATGACTTGATGTCGACGACGAATTCTCGACCGTACAGACTCATGTCCGATTGGTATGTTTTGTTTCTACGAGATCCGTTAATTTAAATATATGATACCTTTGAAATATGTATATATTTGTATTTTACTAGGATTTGCAAAACGATGCTCCGTGCACGCCTACAACACCTCTTTCATCACCTCCGCAATCATCCCCCACGCCTCGTCCCTTGCCTTGCTATTTAGCATCCTCTGCCTCCGATCTCTCGTCGGGATCCCATCAAACCCATGTCCCACGTCTTCAAACCTCCTATGCCCAACCCTGACTCCCAAGCCCCTCAACCTCCCCGCGAACTCATCCGCCTCATGCGCCAGATAATCATACGCAGCCGTCAATATAATCGTCGGGGGCAGCCTTCTCACAACATCGTCCGGAGCGAGAGCGGGCGAAACGAGCGGGTCTTCGGCCCTGCGGGGCGGAGGGAGGTACGACGCGAGGAAAAGGCGGGACATCCATTGTGGGAGAGTGCGCGCCGGGTCGACGCGTGCAAGTTTGGAAGCGTAAGGGACGGCGAGGTTGAGTGCGGGGTAGAGGAGGCCCTGGGCGACGATGTGGGATCCGTGCGGGAGAGGGCGGAAGACGCAGAGCGTGGAGAGGGCACAGGCGAGGTTGGAGCCTGCGCTGCCGCCGGAGAGGCCGAGACGGGTTGTGTCGAGGTTGTGGGCGAGGGAACGGGCGTTGGAGACGGAAGAAGATGCAAGGATCGGCGTGAGACCGCCACTGTGAGTGACATCAGTGTAAACATGGGTTTTTTTTGTGAAACTAGCATGGGATTTGTGCCGTGAGAGGCGCACCTAGCGATCCATGATGCTATTTGGTGAAGTTGCTCCAATGCGTGCGGATACGGGTATTCTTATGACAATACTGAGTGGTCGGGGTATGTCATAGATGGTTCACTTACGGGGAGCCTTCCTGTAGTCTGGAGCGACGACTATGACACCCACCGAGTCCGCCAGGTATCGACAAAGTGGGGCCTCCGTCTCTGGCCGACTTCTGAAGAGCAAGAGCTACGCTTCAGTACAATGAATACCTTGCAGTCAGTCAAACGCAGAGTAACCACGCACATAGTCCATCCACCTCCATTCATATGCAAAATGACCCCACGCGACTTTTCCGTGTCCTTGAGAGTTTTCGGCACGTAAATGCATACCCTACAAGAGCCTGTGGGACCGGTGTTGATCCTCGTCCTAATTCTGTACTTGTCGTAAGCTAGAATGACAAGCAAACTAACAAAATCGACAAGGTAGCGAAGGAGTGTTCCAACTACGATAATATATTAGCATTTATCGGTATGGAAGAAGGAAGCTGACATACAAATGAGAATGCGTAGTTTCTCGAGCATTGGACGCGTATTCGGTAAATCGAGCTGAAGCTCTGGATGCGGATCGTTGGTAGTAGCATCGCTAGCCTCGAGACCCTTCGTATTGTTGGACGTCGGAAGATGCATCGACGATGATGAGAATCCGTCTGTGGCCATGATGGCAGAATAAGTGAAAGGTGTGAGTGCGCAGCAAGGACGCTTTTAGCATTTAGACGACAGTGAACAGCGGGAAGCTAAAGTGACATCATATACCAGATCGTCCGAAACTTTCGGACATCAATTAGCTAGTTACGTAAGTATAATGATTGCATAATAGACCAAGGCTAAAGGCAGGCACAAGAGCTCAGTCTTTGACGCTTTTGCATTCAGCCATTCAAGTTGACGGACACGACGAACACAAGTATCATGTCCATGCAGGCAAGTGCACTTGTACATGCAGCTGACTCTCGATCTGAATCCTATCCAGGTCATCTCACCACGCTCCGCTCTGTTGTCTAATTACGAAGTCCTTGACCTCCTTAACGAACTTCAGGCAGACCAGCTTGCACGCCAGAAAACCGCACTTCGAATCAAGAAAGAGGAAGATGAGCGCGCTATCTCAAGTCTGAGCGCAAGTGCAAACCAAGAGAGACAGGACGCGAACGCGTCTTTATTACACCAACAGCAGGAAGAGGTTTCTGAGAATCTTAGGACAGTCGAGTATGAGGTGCGTGCGGTTCGACTTCTTGTTGTCTCGAGTACACTTACTAAGATATACACTCGTACTTCTGATGCCGATGACGGGTCTGGTATACTACCCATCTAGGCTATCCAATACCTTTCAGCACCCTATCAACCAACTCAATCCCAAACTCCGGAATCCATCCGCAAACTCGTCAAGGACCTCTCGCCTTATGGGCTCACAAAGGCAGAGAAACTGCAGGTCATTAATTTGGCCCCGACAGAAGCCGTCGAGCTTTATGTTGTGAGTCTCCCCTTTTCATTTTTCGTTTCCCTTGACCTCTTTGCTAGGTTCCCTTTGTCGTATCCAATCTCATTCCGCCTTTTTTGTGCTCTTATTTTAATCGTTTTATCGACTCAATCTGGGTTATTATTAGATCGTAGAAGAAATCGAGGATCGCTTGGGCGATTCCATGGACACCATTCTCTCCTCTGTCCAAGCCTCACTCACCTCCTCCAAGCCCTCTGCCTTCGACAATGCCACCAACTCTACCAATGACCCACATCCACAATATAATAACCTCACGGGGGCTGAATGGGCCGAAAATGGAGAAACAGATGATATGTACGTTGACCCTACAGATGAGTTCGACGACGTGGGTGCAGGGTTAGGTATTGAGGGTGACTTGGAGATGGGGGATGAAGACGACTGAAGGATGCTGCGACAAACGATGATAAAACGGCTGGGGGAAATTCTGGAATCCGATGGTGTAACTGAAGGACAACTGGGCACAGAGTGCGTACGGAAAACACCATAACTCGGCATCTACGGCTTGCGACGGTGTCTGTTCATCACACCTCGATAGAGCCCGTACTCGACGTTCCCTAATGATGACGATAAAAACTCGCGCACTCAGTGATGTCAACGTCAAATCGGAACTCATTTTCATCTTTCCGATTGCACCGTCACAAGATGCAGTCTACCCAGGGTTGAATAAAGAAAAGGCGTGAGCTGTCATCGGATTCGAACGACGAAGGTCGCCTGCACTTCTGAGCAACAGGAGACATCAGAAGTCAATCCCATTCCATCATGGCATAGCTTCAAATGTATCTTAGCACTCGAATAACACTCCCAAAAAATACTTAAGTATCTTAGATTCAAAAATTCAACTCCCGGTCAAATGATAACCAAGAATAGCCGCAAATGTGAAATTTTGGAAGTGAGACCACGCAAGTTGGCTTTAGAGTGATACCGATATGAAAGGAGTGGGTATTATTGCGAGGTGCACCGGGAACTACATGAATAATGACAACAGATTACATGAACATGAAAATGGAGAAGCAAGGGAGTAGAATCAAGCTCAAGTGAATATGTAACATCAAAAACTCTTTCCTATCATCGCCTCCGTTTCACCTCTTTCTTCGCTTTACAAGACACTATGGGCACCTTCGAACGTAACCATGGCAAAGCCTCTGGATCGAATTTGGGACAATCGTCGAGTTGCAGGACTTGAATAGGAAAGACCCGCGGCGCATCGTCTGACTTGAAAGACCCCACCATACATCCACTTCCATGATCATCAGGTTGGCCATTATCGTTCGTCGACCCCGACTTGTCCCCTGATCCCTCGTCCCCGGCCGACTCCGATGTATCCCTTAGTCGAGCCTTGACAAGTCGAACAACGGGTCCCGCTTGCAGTTCCGGCGTACCATTAAGGTGCAGGCGCTGTAATCGTGGACAAACCACTTTCGGTCCAGACAACAGATGGTCCACGATTAAATGTCCAGATTGACAGTATGAAACATCGAGGTACTCCAACAATGGTGCATCGTCTAAGATCCGGAAGTCGCTGGTTATATCACGAACGTTAAGCATGTGTCCCAAAGTCAACCTCTTTAACGTCGGAAGTGACCGCGAATGCCAAAGTATTCCCTTATCAACATATAGCTCCTCGAGGACCGGAAGCTCGAAACTGTCCATCATTAACACATCACATAGATATGCATCACCCAAGGCCGAGTCGTGCAACATCACCAGACGATTTAATCGAGGAAGCCTGGTGCTTGGAGTGGACGCGAAATAATAGTCGTCGAGCTGACCTGCGGTCACCTTCAACGTGATGTCCTCCAAACTCGTATTGTTCATAAGCACCGTCGCCAGTAGCCTCAAGGAGATTGCTGGAACGACCAAATACAACCGCGTAAGGTTACGAAAAGAAAGTAACGTGGGTAGTATCTCATGATTCGCCGACGTCTCCAACTTGAAATCTTTCAGACCCGAAAGACAAACCTTGTCCACTATCTCCTCCAGCATCCCATTTCCCGAAACCGCGCGATTCGTAAGTTTCAGCGTCTCAAGCTGCATTTTAACAGTGATGCGATTGAAGTTGCGAACGTAAATATTCCGGTTCGTGTCAAAGCAATCCACTTCGAGCCCCTTCAGATGAGTCCATACGTCCGACGACAGCAAATCGAAAGCTTTCGTATGTGATTCAATATTCCACTCTCTCAGTATGAGATAAGATAATCGCCCTCTACAACGATTGTTCCACGCTTTGATCTGCTTCTGCTTCGTTTTCGCTCCCACAACGAGTCGACTCCAAAAACATGGGGTGTTGAGAATGAGCTGCCTCCACGCCCTACAGATAGACATCATCCGAAGCATCTTGGAGTTGCTACCACATATGATCTCGTGAAAGATCTCAATGATCAATTCTACGGGCAGTTTCGCGAAATGACACTGGGGTGGCTCCAACGCTTTCTGGGCCTTCTGCTTGATATCTGCAAGCTCTGCGTGACGTTTCGAGTCAGTCGCTTTAATTCGTTCCAATGCGAGCTCCGCCATCATGAGAGCCCCAGAGTGCTTTCCTAGCCGTAGAAAAAGTCCAGCAGCACGCGAATAGCCCTGGTGGATACGCGTTACATTGAACGAGACACCCTCAACTTGAAGCACACACGTACCTGCCACGACGAAGGTGCAATCTCAATGACCTTCTTTGAATCCTTCAGAGCATCGTTATATCTCTCCAGCTTTTCTAATGTTGCCGCTCGCGAGTCGTAAACTTGCTTGTCCTTGTCGTTCAATCGTATCGCCTTGATTCAGACAGTCAGATTAGACGCGTAGTAGTCTATGCAAGCGTTCCTAAGCATACCTGATTGAATGCTTTCAAAGCCTCTTCATACTTCTCCGCTTGGAACAGAGAGACGGCATATTTGAAGATCTCCTTTGAAGATGCAGTTGACATGATGAAGGAGAGAAGCTTAAGGGATACGATGCGATTGTTGCGTCCACCGGCGCGTTTGATTACGTGATCCAGTAAATGAGACGCGTCGAGTCCGGGGCATTCGGACCAGCATTGATTCATAAAGTGGACTCGGAGAACGCCCTTGAGTTACCTGATACTATAAATAATCACCGTCGTATGAAGTTCTATCTGACATTAAGCATATAAACGAGTTCATAGTATACATGTCGATGTCCGCTCCTATTTATTGCATTCCAGAAATTGCAGTAAATGACTTAAAATGAGAAATCTTTGAGGTGAAATGCCTTGAATCCATGCTGTCCGACTTGTGATTAGGTACAATCGGAGACTGAATGGGACGCTTCAGCTTATTATGAACGCAAAGAGAAAGCCTCAGGCAATTGTCGTGTCTGTGCTGCTCCTGCCTCCAGCTCACACTGGCATGTGATCGTTGGCACCATCGATCGCAACAACGGCATCATCTCCAAATCCGAGTCAATGTGCAGACAATCATCGAGTTCCAGAGCCTTTATTGGAAAAACCCTGGATCCATTCCGAACGGATGTCCTAACGTCCGATTGACCATTCGGATTCGGACGCACACCATCACTTCCGAGTCGAAGCTCGACGTACGCGCTCGCAAGACGAGATTCGACCAGTCGTACAACAGTGTCGACCTTAAGCTCCTCTATCCCATTGAGGTACACTTGCTGTAACCGAGGGCAAATCGTTCCCATTCCCGACAAAATATCAACAAAGACATCTCCAAAAGGATTGAATGAAAGATCAAGATGCTCCAACAAAGGCGTGCTTTCAAGCATCGTTATGATAGTGGTCGTAATCGAATCAGAAGGGCTATTGAGTCGTCGAAGGCTCAACGCCTTCAATGTAGGATACGATCGGTTGACCGGCACCCACCCATTTTTAATAGCAAGAACCTCCAGCGCTGGAAAGTCCATATACGAGATTAGCTTTCCGCACATGAGCGCACCATGATGGTTCCTCTTTTGGTTCGTTAGTACGAAACGTCTTACATGAGGCAACTTGAACGTAGCCACAGCGGTCCCAGTCCCGATCCCATTGCCCGCGTCCTCAACCGTGACCTCGGATATCGATAATTCGACATCCTTTAAGCATACGTTCCTGGAAAGCACTTCAACCAGTGGAATCAATGAGACGTTTGATTTGACCAAATGAAGACGCGTGAGACTTCCACAGGAAAGTAATGTCGGCCATAGCACTGCGCTCTCCGACACTTCGATCCTGAGGTCCTTCAGATTCGAAAAACAAACTTTCTTCAGAATCCCCTCCAGTATAGAGTTCCCGTAACTCGAGGGGCACGTTACATTCAAGCTTTCGAGTTTCATTTTGGTGCCGATGCGTTCAAAAATAGGAACATCGTTTTTGCGAGGAGTGATCGGGCAGTCCACTTCGAGTCTTTTCAAGTTTGACCAAAAGTCCGGGCTCACTTTATTGAATGCCGCTGAGCGATAAGTAAGGCTTCGACGCACAGTCAGATGTGTGATCCTTCCATGCGAGCGTTCGTTCCATGCAGTGACCTCCTTCTGCTTCCTCTTCCCGCCAACGACGAGACGCCTCCAAAAAGATGGCGTGTTAATGATGAGCTCCCTCCACGCCCTACAGACCGAAATCAACTGAACCATTTTGGAGTCGTTTTTTTCTATGGCCCGGTGAAGAATCTCGACGATCAACTCAACGGGGAGTTTCACAAAGTGACACTGGGGTGGCTCCAATACATTCCGTGCATTCTGCCTGATTTTCATGAACTCTGCATACTGTCTCGAGTCACTCGCGGTGATATGTCCCAACGCAACGTTCGCCATCTTGAGAGCGATTTCATATTTCTGTAGGCTAAGAGACAGACTTGCTGCAATCGCGTAACCCTGGTAGTAATGCGTCAGATCAAACTAACCAATTGAGCAGCTTCAAGCAATCACTTACTTCCCACAACGAAGGTTCCATTGAGCCCTTGAATATTTGTCCATCTTTTTCGAACTCTTCTATGGTCACCGTTCTTGCATCAAGATTTTGCTTGTCGTTGAACCCCTTGGCCTTCAAGTCAATCAAGCCATGCCAGGTGAGAAGGGTCAACCACAGGAAGAACTACGAAACGTTACCTGGCAGAAGGCCTTCAGAGCCTCTTCGTATTTCTCTGCTCGCAAGAGAGAGAGACCGCGTGTGAGATGTTCCTTGTTGGATCCAAACAAGAGTGGCACCATGATGATGGTTGAGAGAAAAGGAAGGACGAACTAAACGGAGAGATTGACTAATATTGTGGTCGGTGGCTTCACGCGGCTATTACAATAATACGTAAAGACGCGGGAGAAGCCTGAGAATAAATTAAAGTTGAAGTTCTTTCTCTCTCTGTCTCAGTCTCAGTCTCTCTCTCTCTACATTCCCGACGTCTTCAAGTGTGCACGAGGAGGTGCCACTGCTCTACCCACAATCTTCGAATGGGGGTGCACCATCGACCGATTTCCCTGCATGCCATGTGTTCATGATGTGAATCTGTATCTTGAAAACTCTGTCTACTACGGAGTCGCTAAGCTACCATCAAGGCATCTCACCTTGCGAAAGAACGACTGGGCACAGATCCGGTGCGAAGTGTGCTTTCTTCAGCGAAAAGGAGCGTCCTTCTGTCTCTCATTAGACCGTCTGCTTCTTCAAGCAAGAACATAACCGGCGACTCCCTCTGTGTCTTGACAAAGTGATTTAGTTTGTGAGCAGACTCCAACATAGCCCCTTTGAAATTGAAGCTGATCTTGTAGTACCTATCATCCAGTGCGTCAAGCTTGATTGTCGCTGTGTCAGTGGACATGGGTATGGCTAGAAGAAGCATCCGTGGCATCACAAAGTAGGCTAGTCCCTTCTTTTTTTCCGACTGGAAGTCACTGACCAATCATGCATTCCTTTCCTTCTATCGTCTTTCGTAGGATCTTGTACTCGTCCGCTTCCGCTGGTACAGGATTCTCTGCAACTGTGAACAAAAATTTATTAGTATTATTGCGGGTATGATAGGAACACTTACGACAGGCAAGTCGTTCTTCCAAGTGAACACTGTCTTTATCAGTGGCAACTTTCGTCCAATTGATCAATTGACTGCGAGCAGCTCTAGAACTTTGCCGTCCGTGTCATCCAGAATCATCTCGCTCTCGGCTGCTCGAACTTCCTCTCGAAGCTTTTGGCATTTCGCCGGCCGACTTCCTACGGATCGTTCGTGTCTTCTTCAGACTTTGTTGACAGAGAAATGTACACCATCTTTTATATTACGCACTGGGAGAGTACTGCTTTGCTCTCACGGAAAGCGGACTGGTTTCATAACACAGTCGTATTACTCTTCCGCGGTTTCCCTGGATAGGTCGACCTCATTCGGAGTTCTAGCGGACGGCAAATCTCCATCGATGCCAACGAACACATGAGCAACGAAGCGCCGGATGTGCTTCAGCGATTGACTTTGCTGTAAGCTGCGACTCACTGGCATTAGCTGATCGTCTTACTGCGCAGAAACCAATCTTGCAAGCCCAGTGTTACGGTTATGGGATAACATGTTTATGAATCGGAGAAGGAAAGTCTTAATATTTGTCACAATAGTAGTAGTCAGATCACTTAGTCGCAAAGTTCACCACACCGAGCGAAACCGGTTTAGCGGCCATCGTGCCCCATTCCCATTACTGCGATCATCATATAAACGTGAGAAACACTCCTTGGACGATTAGTACTCTCTGGAGCAACGGATGCCGAATAGTTGCAATAGGTAAATATTGATTGTCTTGGCCCCATTCAAGGAGAAAGTCATTTGCGGCCGCATAGCTTCCAATATCGATGTTTAAATGCATTAGTTTGGAATTTGAAAGCGCTCTCGATCTCTCATCTCAGTAGGCCCGTTTCTATCGCCGTGAGGGCTTCACTCGCATGGCTATGTTCAGAGGATTGCAGATGTTATCAACTCCAGCCTTTTCCCCACTATTGTCACCAAAAGAAGCGCCGTTGAAGAGCTTCTGCTGTGAACACCAACTCGCCCTGGTGCACTAGGGTAAGCAGCAGACATTGTGTAAGGCAACGCGTAAATCCTTTTCTCCAATGCATATCCGTGATCTCTATCCTAATAATATTAGCTAACCTCCTCGATGATATGTCAACTATTATGAAGCTATAATTAGAACTTATGAGTTTTCGGGCCGTTAAAGCCGAGAGTGCCGCTGGAACGGAAGGCCGACACCTTCCACATTTGGAAGTATGTTTGTTGTTTGTCAGCAATTTTTTTTAAAATTCTTCATCGGCTTCCGAAGTCCCACCACCGGACTCAACGGACTGAACAGACGGAATGACTTAAAAAGAAGATCGGAACGAGGGTTGGCCAGGCTTCCGTACGCCCTGCTTCCTTCTTTCCACCATGAGTGTACCTTCAGGCTCTGGGACTTCAAGGACGTCCATCGAGACATCGGCACTTCAGCAGCCTGCAGAGAGTGGTAAAGTCGAACCGGTAGAGAAGGGCGGTACACGAGACTTCTGGATTTTGCCAATTCCAGGACGATTGCAATACGACTCATCTCGAGCATTCCAGTTCACGCCTATTTTGAATATCACGTTTGGTTTTGCTAGCACTTTCAGTGAGTCATGGATCTATCTATAACTTTATAATGTGGTTCATAATGTGATCTATCAAAGCTGTCGCCAACTTGTACTATTGTCAACCCTTGCTCAGTGAGTCGGACTCCTTTCCAAACGATGAGAATCTTGCGATATATGGCCTTTGCATCGATTCGCTACGCCAGAGGGGCGTGAAGAGCCCAGTGTCCGAACTATCGCACTCTTACTACCGCTGCATCATTCATTCCAAAGATCGCGTAAACGATGTTGATGATTGAATAACTAGTTCAACTCGCCTCATCATTCGGTGTGAACAATGAAGAAGTATCAAGGTCCGTTTCTCGATTGGTCTGATGCACGCGGTTGTTTGCCTGACTAAACAATGCTCGATAGAATACCAACTCTGATCCAAGCAGGGTATCCATCCACAAACAATTCATTTTCTCCCACATCAGCTAAATTTATATATATCTCAGGTATGCAGTAGGTCTCCTCCTACTCTCACCTCTCGGTGATCTTGTCCGCCGAAGACCGCTCCTTCTGCTCCTCGTCGCGGTATCAACAGCTCTAACGGTCGGTCTCGCCGTCACCAATTCCCTTGTCGCATTCGAAGCTATATCCTTCTTGGTCGGTGTTTTTACAGTTACCCCGCAAGTCCTTATCCCTCTCGCCGCAGATCTCGCACCACCCAATCGTCGCGCATCCGCCATCTCCATCGTTCTCTCCGGTCTCCTACTCGGGATCCTCCTCGCCCGAGTCCTAGCAGGTGTCATCGCGGAGTTCACGACATGGCGCGTGGTGTTCTTCATGTCTATCGGCGTGCAGGCCGTGATCCTGTTCGTGCTTTACTTGGTACTCCCAGATTGGCCGGCGAAGAATATGAATATGTCGTATTGGGGTATACTGTGGACGATGGGGAAATACGCCGCGACGGAGCCTGTGCTTATCCAGGCTGGAATCTTGCAATTCTTAGCTAGCGCATGTTTCAACAATTTCTGGGTGACGTTAACATTCTTACTCGGAGGGCCGCCATATAACTATTCTACGTCAGTGTTTTTCATCTTATGGAAAAAGACATGGATAATAACTGAGTTGGTAATTGATAAAGGCTGGACATTGGTCTATTCGGTCTCGTCGGCATGGTGGGCGTCTTCACGGGCCCCGTCGCAGGACGCGTCATAGATCGTTTAGTACCCTGGTACGCCGCACTTGTTGCGACCTTTATCCAATTCCTCTTTCAGGCCGTACAAACTGGCGCGGGCGGGATCAATATCGCTGCGGTCGTTATCACCTGCTTTGGAATAGATGTAGGGAGACAGATGCAGCAGATATCGCTCACGACGACTGTTTATGGGTGAGCTACGGTGTTCAATTGACCGTTTGCCAAAAGCTGCGAAATTGATTGTGCTTTTCTTAAATAGCATTTCGACGGCAGCTCGTGCACGTATGAATGCTGTGCTCATCATCTGGGTTCGCTATTTTAATCAGGCTTTTCCTTAGTCCCTACTAATCTAACTGTATCATTAGATTTTCCTCGGTCAAGTCATGGGCACTGCAGCAGGCTCGAAGATCTTTCTTGACTTCGGTTGGCGCGCAGCTGCAGCATTCTCTCTGGGCATGTACGGTCTCTCATTTCTCATTTTGTTCTTGCGTGGGCCGCATTGTGAAAGATATACATGGTTTGGGTACCAGGGCGGGCTGGAAAGTCGGAGGAGTGTACTTGATGCGCGTGAGGAGGCGCTGAAGGACAGCGGGAGTGGTGACGTTGATAAGATTGAGGAAAAGAGGGCCGATGATGCTCAAGCGGACGAAAAAAAGGATCATATTCAAACGGTTTAGAATTTGTTGCTATTTCGATTTCGCATTGTTTAGACAAGTTTCACGAGTATATTATGCATCTGCAAAATATGAAAACTAACTAGTACACAGGAAATAGTCTTTTTATGTCGACGGAAGATGCTTTCAATCACTGTTTGAATGCACCGTAGCCTCTCCTTAAACCCACTCCTTAGGCGTTTTCAAAACCAGTACTAGCTTATTCTCTTCACTGCCTTCCTCAGTCCCAACTTCACTCATATACTCCCATCTAGCAGTCTCAGGCAAACTCATCAAGATGCTCTCAATGCGTGCCCCAGGCGTCATCAACCCAAACTTCGTCCCGCGATCGTAAACGAGATTAAACTCGACGTAGCGTCCCCGACGGAGAAGCTGCCAACGGCGCATCGCGGCAGTATGCGATGCATCTTTACGTTTCATCAGTACGGGGACGTACGAAGGTACGAACGCATCTCCACACGATCGAACAAAGTCAAAAATCGCATCAGGGGACGTGGGACGAGTAGGAACGGTACTGCCTGCCTGAGTGGAAGTAGGGAGAGTTTCGGGAATACGTTTATGTGGGGCGTCGCAGAGGTCATCGAAGAATATACCGCCGACACCGCGCGTCTCGCCGCGATGAGGAATGTAGAAGTACTCGTCGCACCAGGACTTGAGTGAAGGGTAGAGGGAGGTACCGTGTGCATCGCATGCAGCCTTGAGAATACCGTGGAAATGGCGAGCATCTTCTTCGAAGAGGTACGAAGGCGTGAGGTCTGCCCCGCCTCCGAACCACCACGCTAAAGGTTTCCCCGTCTTTGGTGTCGCGGTCACTCCTTTCTCACCCTCACTCTCGGGGTTAGCTTCAGGTTCAGAGAGCTCGAAATATCGGTAATTCGCATGCACCGTGGGCGCGCTTGGGTTGCGTGGGTGAATGACGAGGGAGATGCCAGCAGCGAAGAAAGGGAGACCCTGTGGGTGCGCGACTGGGTCGAACGGAATAGTTGCATGATCGGCTGTCATTTGCTTCACTGCAGCAGGGGGTAACGTCCCGAACACGACACTCACGTTGACACCCGCCTTCTCGAGCACGGTAATGGAATCGGTTTCGCCTTCTGCTGTTGGTGCAGGTGAGGCGAAGACGCAAGACGTGCCTGCACCACCTTGGGGTCGTGTCCATGAATCGGTCTTGAATTTAGGAGCTGAGGGGTCCACTGCTTCGAGGGCCCCGACGATGGTATTTTGGAGGGAGTAGACGTAGTCTGTCATGCGATCGCGCATGGGTCGGGTGTCGTTACTTGAGGCCATTTTGATGACTACCAACCTATCAATATAACGCTGCAGCTACATATTTAAATCAAGCTCACCTAGATGTCGTCTTAAGTCAAAAAAGACTCGTCGGCGACTCGATCTTTATGAGTGAACGGGCGTAACCGTGTCGTTCGGTATCGATCAAGGATGGGCTGATCGCGTCCCGGGTGTCGGCGAAGGGCGTGTCCCTCACCAAGCCAACTGGATCAAACCACTTCCCGTCCCTTTTTATTCGTGCGATGGGCTACCAGGCGGGCTCAGCTCGTTTGCCTTCTGCTAAGGAAGAGTAGATGATGGTGGTGAGAAAGGAAAGTCGATGAGACCGTGGGTACAGGACTGTCGGACTGCAGTGCGGTATAACCCTCTGCGCGTCCGCCGTCGTCACCGTCGAGGACCAACATGCTCATCAATTGACACCTCGAACGTATGGTGGGAGCTCGTATGCTCGTATGGCCTCATTGATTGCCGTCGTCGTCGTCGATGACAGTCGATGACCATGGAAAGGAAGGGCAAAGCTGGAGTACAAAGTCGTAGGTCCCAGAAAAGAAGTCGGCTCCCACGGATACCTTGAACCTCGCGCTCATCGTCTCAGGATTTTCTTCTGACTTCGCAGTGGCTTTCGCCTCCCTCTATATTGCAGTCCCTCTTTTCGTTACGCACAATAGCAGCGACGACGCGAACGTACTACTGGAATGGTCGTCATACGTTGAGGACGCTTGAAGAATGGTACACCTTTATCTATAACTTTGCTTATTCATTAGGATGTAAATGAAGAAGTTCTCGACCGTCGCAAGAGACTGTCTTTACCACCGAGCTAATGATCTGGAAGGACTGCTATTGTATAGCGAATGCAATTGATCTGGTCTCTAATTTTATTTCGTCATCATTCTGGTCAGCGAAGCTCTCTGTGGTAACTGGACATGTCACTCCTAGCAAAGGTTCCATATAACCTTTGCGTTGACTAGTGAGCATGCAACATCTCTCTTTGCCCATTGCATACATACAATCACACGCAGCAAGTCTTCAGGTTCTCTCTTCCCATTCCCTCTTGATTCTCATCTGTTACTTCCTCCCCTCCCGCTTGTTCCCTTCTCGAGGGCGAATGTTCTATCAATCAGCTGCGCAGAGGTGCCTCACCCTTCCCGAGATCGTTCACGAGGTCGGCCGCTATCTCACCGATGCGGACGACCTCCTCGAGGCTTCTCGCGTGAATAGATTCTGGAAAGACATCCTGACCCCCATGCGCGCACATTTCCCGCATGTCTACCTCAAAGACCTGTCGTCATTCCTTTTGTTTCTAAATTCTAATCCCAGAGCAGCCTTTCAATGTCGTGCACTTCGAGTGAGTTTTTCTTCTTTTGTTTCCCGACCCTGTAATTGACTGTACGAATAGATACTTGCTGAAGAGGATTATGACTTCACTCCTCCAACGCTGGTGCCTGATGACGACGAAGACGAGGAAATGGATGATGATGACGGTGATGACGGTGAAAGTGAGGAAGACGACGACGACTCTGTCCCGTTAGCTCAAATAGTATCAGCTCAGACTGAGGATGGTGATGTACAGTCCTCTGGTGCTTTGCAGACTCAATCTTCCGCAACCGACCTGACACCTCTCGCTGACATCCTCAACTACCTCGTCCATCACGGTGGGATCGAATTTTTCATGTATGCCTTGCCTGGAGAACCCCATACCGTTCTTCCAGACACTACTTGGGATAGTCTTTGCAGGCTATCTGATTCTCTACAGGGTCTTTACATTGAGCTAGTCGGCAAACACTGGACGCCGTTCCTCTCCAGCCGCTTCGCCAATCTCCGTTACCTTCGCCTCTTCCTCGACACGGACGACTTCCTTGGCACAACTGTCTCTGGTCAACGGTCTGACCCCAACGTTCTTTTACTTGACTTCCTTCACTCGCACCCGCTCCTTGAAGTGCTACACATCTACCTTGGGACTCAATTCCCAAACTTGTCGTTCGCTAACGTGTCTCTGCCTCACCTACGTTCGTTCCTGCTCATTTCAAAGGCAGCGAACGTGAGCATCGCAACTTTTGTTTCAAACCATACTAACCTTGTCGCTCTTGACATCTTCACTGATGCCGAAATTCAACCGTTCCCTAGCACAGCCCTTTCACAAGTGCGGTCGCTGCAAGTCTCCGCTCTGACGATCGGTTGGTTCAGAGACGTCCTGGCTGCTGCCCCGCGGCGACCAGCAGCACACCAGATACACCACCTTCAAATCACCGCAGCTCGTCAATCTAATCTCGAAGAAGTTCTTTCCATAGTGGCACCTGTAGGGCCGACACTCAGATGTTTGGAGCTTATCTTCTGGACCAGGGAGTCTGATATACACAATGTCCTGGCCAGTGTGATGAGGGTATTCCCCAATCTCGTTGAGCTCTCATTGTTCATCCCGAGCTGGAGTGTTCAAGATGAGGCAGATCCCGGACCTCCGGCTCCCTTCGAATTGGTAAGTCTGAGTCACATTTACTTGAACACTTCTCACTGATGTTTGTCCTTATCCCCGTCCATCTCCTCTAACATCGTAACTACTTTGCACATTACAACCTCTCACATGAACCGTACTACGTCATACATCCTCCTTTGTTTTTGCAGAGAACGATACTGCAAAGTTTCGCATCCAGCTCAACCCTTCGTGCTATCGCTGTCTCAGACCCGCTCTCCGACTTCCTCGACGATGAGAGTATCGTAGAAGCCTTTACCACCTTACCTTCACCCCCAAACTTGACCTACATCGCGTGGAAATCGCAAACATTCCGGATAGACCGCGTTACTTCTCCGTCGACCCCAGCCGTTGACGGAACTGTGGTTCTACCTATTGTAGATGATGGCTTACCTTCCGCGTCAGGAAACTCTATTATGCAGGGAATCAGGGAACCCTCGAACGGAGTAGCGGAACAAGAGCTCACGGTCAAACGAATCGTGCACCCTAGGAATACAAGGGGAAGCAAGTTCTTGAGGGACTGGTACGAAGAAATGGTCTTTGATCACCTCGCGGGCGATTATGACGCACAAGTGCGATCAAACGCAGTGAGTTTACCAGTCGATTACGATTAGTTCAATTGGCGCTTCCTTGAGGCATCTGCTCGAGGCACATCTGGGGCGGGTGGGACAGGTGCACTTTAGCTCTGTGCAGTCAAGGGTCTCAAGAATGTGCGATGACAGTGTAACAAGAACATGAGCGAGAAGTGGTGCTGGTGACATTCGATTTGGTTCGTTTTGTTTGTAAGGCTTGTCGAAACAAGCCGCTTTTTTATTGTAGTATTGAAGTGTTGACGGTGAAGAAGGGCGGTCAAGTGGTTATTGACGCAGTATGATGTCAAGGCACTCCTTTAGGCGGACACTTCGTTTGAACATAAACGCTCTTTTCATACTTTATTTGATGTTGATGTATACGGGCGGTGTTGATAAAGGTGCCAGAATAATATTTGTTTATAAGTGCTTTGCGTCTTATGTTGGACAAATGAGCGGAAACTTACCTGCATCAACATTGGTACACAAATATTAGCGTTTTCTCTTGGGTTCTGGATCTACATCGACTTCTCGTGGCTACTTCCCCAGCTTTCTTCTAATATCAATGACCTCCAGCTTTTCCTTCAGGTGTGCGTGTTTTGAAGAGGCCACGCTCGCGGACTCGCGCGATCACATTCAATGCGAATTCTCTTGTTTCAATAGTGTCCCCACAACGTCTCCGGCCTACAAAAAAATCAGCGCGAGCAGGCAACAGGAGCCGTACTTTGTTCTTACCAACAAGAGACCAGTTCCTCGTGCTCGGAATTCTCAAACTCTCGCTTTCCGCTTCCCACCCACATCTCACGCCCAGCGTCGCCAACCAAACCCTATACGCAGCATACGCGCTCTTCCCTGCGTCTCCAAAGTTCCCGCCTAATCGAAGAGACTTCATAAACTCTTCGGGGTCTGTGCTATCAGAAGAAGGGCCCCTGGGAACGGGTGCGAACCCGGCTGGGTCATCGACTGCGCCTGTACGCAGCGGGAGTTGATTTCGAGAGAATTTGGCGTCGAACGACCAGGGGCAACAAGGGATTGAAAGAAATCCACTCGCATTGGTGAGTACAGCGAGAACGGGTGTCCACGGTGAAAGTTCGTCGGCGTGATTGGCTACAATGAATGTCCCAGGCTTGATAAATGTGTTGGCCGCGACCGCTAATGGATCATCGAAGTCGATTTCAAGTGGATTAAGGGCGTGGACGTGGAGATGCGATTGTGTTGAGGTTGGGTAATGTTTCCAGGAGGTTCGGGATCGGAGATCTATGCCCTCACCAATATACCCTTCGCTGAGGAGGATGTGAACCAGAAGTCCATTTCCACATCTATATAGGATGCAAGTCCGAAATACTGATTTTTTTTAAAAGTCTGGAGTAAGAATAACTTACCCAAAATCGAGAAATCCGCCTGAAGGACGAGGCCAGCTCTGCCAATCCTGTTTTTCTCCGTCGGGAGCGCTGTGTAGAGGCTGTTGCAATGGTGACTTGAAATTGGAAAACACATTTTGCTTCCAAAGAAGCATGAGAAAGGTGGCGATCCCCACGTCCTTAAGAACAGGTAAAATACCACCTAGTAAAGAGTTTCGAGGGAAAAGATTCGCATCGATGCTTACCTCAAAAACATGTTTTAACGGATCTGTGTTTTCATGCCAATTATTTACTAGATGTTTGTATCGTTCCCGGAGTATAAGGTACAAGTCTTGATATTCTTCTCGAGACACAATGCAATCATGATGGACCTGCTTTTGGTAGTTCGTCATAACGCCCCATCCATATCGGTGAATCGTTTCGAGCAATGCGATGCATGTCCGATACAATCGAGAAGTGATATCTTTGGGGTCGGGTGCATTTGGCTGCAACACGACTTCTATCCGAATTCGAGAGTCCGAATCGCCTGGACCAGGGGCCATGAACCGGAACGCGAGGTGGAAAACTGCTGGATGGTAGTGTGGCATCGGATTATCGGGCGATAGTCTAGGCGACAAAACAAGGAGCGAAGAATGACACGACTCGTCGCCTTCGTGTTCTTTCGTGATTTTGTAAAAAGTGCAGTCCTGATCGATGGACGGATCTCTCGCCGGTCGTCGAGGAAGAAGTCGCCGATGAATATTTCGTATTTTCTCGTATCCCAAAATACTCGGACCGCTCAGGTCCAAGTCACTGTCAGTGTCTTCGATGACATCGGAGCGAAGGATGAGGGTCGAGTTGTACTCCGGGTGTTGTACCAACTGATACGCAGCGAATGCAAACTGCCAGAGGAATAAGAATATCAGCTTAGGTAGAGGTACGCTACGAAATGAAGGACTTTGCGGGAAGGTTTCTCTCAAAATGGTAGCAAAGCCTTGTTCGTGAGAGTATCCGAGGACCTAAACGGCTATAATCTGGATACTGACCGCTTCCAAAGGGAATCCTGCTAGAGATGAACAAACTGGGACCCATAGCAAGTCATTGCCGAGCGAGCCCAGTTGGTGATACGACTCCTGTGCGCTGTAAGGAATTGGACTATATGGCTGCCTCGTATTCATTACGTATATTTCATTGCCTCTTGGACTCTGTCGAAAAAAAAACAGAGCCAGAATATGTTGTGACGGGTGTAGGAAGAAAGGAAAGAGAAGGATATTTGTTTGTAAACGGAATTCGCTAAGCTTGAGACGAGGGGGCGTGGCTGGATCGCACCTTATACGGAAGCTTGCGTCTGTTTCCTTTCTTCAGGCCATTGCAGCGGACCCTCTTCTACTGTTACTGTACCTTCATCATTCATTTTCAGCATCGTTGGCAAGCTCTCCTTTTAATCTTTGGACACTCACTGTTCTCGTTCGATTGTGGAAGAAAAAGGCGTACGGAGGTGACATATCGCATAAACGCGTGTCGGACGCGCCGTAAGCATCGCTCAGATTCTATCCTAGCAACTTGATATCGTTGAATCATTTTTAGATGTCACCTCACTCGGTGCCTCCAGAGGTAGCAAAAAGGATAATTAGTTCCTCGTCGCACGACATAACGCTCTGTGCGCTTGCTCGGACGTCCCGCTCCTTTCAAGCTGTAGCTGAAAGGGCCCTTTATTATGACGTTCAAATTATACCCCACGCAAACTACATCCCGCTCCTGCATACGCTGAAAACTGCCTCGAGGTTGGCTCATCTCGTGCGTGTGTTCCACTTCACGAGCCGCCCTCGTGTTCGAGACTTTGCAACTCTCCAAAGTGTGGTTGAAATCGTGAACACAACTCAATTTTGGGACCTGCTCCGTCGTGCCGTTCAGAACCTCGGTCAACTCGAGCTCTTACATCTCGATACGGAAATAATCGCAGGTTATAGATACTCCCTCGGTCAAACTCGTGGCCACTCGTCCCTTCTCTCCCCACCACCTCCAAATCTTCAGGCGACTGAGATCCAGCTTTCGTTTCCATGGGATGCGAACATGGCGACTTTCCTCTCCACTCAAAACGTCGTCAAGTACCTTAAGATTCCGGACCTGTTGGAAGACGAACCGTTGGACATAATGCCTCTTGGCGTGATGCCCCACCTAACGCTCTTCGAGGGCTCGCTGTTCATACTGGAGCAGCTTTATCACTGTCCACTTACAAGGCTAAAGTTTATCGTTTCGACAGAGGAAGCGGTTTCGTTATTGCCGCTTATGCTTCCTGAGCTTTATAGGTTTAAAAAATTGGTCAGCCTATCTATTCTCTTGCTCCCACCAGACGCAGCGGATGCGTCCGTCGAGATGATAGTCAACGCTTGTCCAAATCTGAAGCACCTCTCAGTCATCCCATACTCGCCCACGTACGAAGCCGTAAGCCAAATATCATGTACAATCAATTGCACATGTGTATGACTAATTATCTCTACAGCAACGAGCTCTTCTAAATCAATTGTCTCGCCTCTATCATCTATCCTCCCTTGAATTGGAAGTCGATCAATGGAACCCGCCCCTCGTACCTCTCTTTCAACGCGCCGTAGTCTCCGAGGTTCGGACGTACGTTACTTCCGTCACATACGTCGTGTTATGGGGCAGCGGCGACCACTCCGCATGGAGCTGGATACCGGAGCGCTCACAACCCGTCGAGGTAGCATCGAAGAAGGTTCGGTCAACAGCTAACACGGCTAGGGCGACAGCGATGACAATGTCTTCGGCATCGGGTAAAGAACCTGCCTATAGATCTGGGTCTGGAGCTGGGGCAGATGCTGATGCAGCAATGACCGATATTTTGGATGGAGCAACAGAAGCTGAGGAGATAACTCGGTATGTTGGACCTGACGGATGGAGGAGAGCTTCATCAAGATATTCAAACACGACTTGGTGGAAAATGGCAGAAGAGGATGAGCTCTGGAAGACTAACTTTGTCACAGGAAGCAGGGTGAGGAGTTGATTGTCTTCGTTTCTACGTATAGGTTCACGGAGGAGAGAATTTTAATTGTCCGTGTATCCTCTAAATGCTGTACAGAGACTGTACCCTATTGTCGAGTCATTCTGCTCTAGCTTCGTTCCAATGTATTACTTATGGAAGTAAAGAATGACTCGAGACTATCAGAACTTTTCTTCTTTACTCTTTATCAAACGAGGCTAGTTTTGAACTTTCAAACCTCTGGAATGATCGTGAGGCTTGTGCCTAGGGGATAAGAGAATACATGATAATTTCGCGTGGTTTTTAAAGTGTACGGTGTATAATACACCGAGGTCTTTGAAGCCTCGGTTGCGGACGATTCATAGATCCTCGGAAGACGGCCTGGAAAACGTATTGCAGTTCAAGCAAAGTTACGTCTGGTAATATTTACGATACTAGGATCCGCTTATAAAATCAGCTTCCGAATAATAAGTCACTTCACTGACGTGCTGTAGCTGGAAGCAAACTCAGCCGTAATATATGCAACTAGTGTATTGGAACTTTCACGTTCGTTGGCATTAGTGCAGCTTTGCTGTCCGATAGGACATGGGAAGAGGCCCACCCAACCAGGGAAACCGCGGAAGAGCAAAACGACTGCGTTACGAAATCAATCAATATCCGCTTTCCATTCGAGCAAAGCAGTACCCGACCAGTGCGTAATATATAAGATGGTATGTATTTACCTAGTAAACTGATACCCAACAAAGTGTGAAGCAAGCACAAGCAGTCCGTTCGTACGAGTTAGACGTAGAAAGACGACCAGCGAAATGCCAAGAGTTTCTAGAGGAAGTTCGAGCAGCCGAGCGAGAGGTTCTGGGTCACATGGAAGGCAAAGACCTAGAGCCACTCGCAGTCAATCGAGCAACTGGACGAAGGTTTCCGCTGATAAAGATAGTGAATACCTGGAGGAGCGACTTGCCTATCGTAAGTGCCCACCACCACGCCCACAATAGTACTGATGCATTATCGTTCACAGTTGCGGAGAATCCTATACCAGCGGAAGCGGGCAAGTACAAGATTCTTCGAAAGAAGATAGAAGGGAAGGAATGTATGGTTGGTCAGTGACTTCCATGCAGTTTAAGAAAAGACTCGCTGCTCACTTCACCATGTTATACATGTGCATGCACCTTCCAGCTGTACCCGCAACAACTGACCCGGCGACAATTAACCTTAACGAATTGGAGGATAGGTACTATAAGATCAACGTCAGCTCCAAGGGGACCATGTTAGAGTCTGCTCACAAGTTGAATTACTTTGTCAAGACACAGAGAGAGTCACCGGATATGTTCGTGCTTGAAGAGGACGATGAAGCGGATGGGGAGATGAGAGAAAGAAGGTCATTGCTTGGCGCTGCCGAAAGCACACTTCGTACCACGTCTGCGACTGGGACTGGTCGCAATCATTCCACTGAATGAGATGCCTTTATGGTAGTGAACGTAGTGAATTTTTACCGCTGTAACCCTCTATCAATAGATAGCTTGAAAGCATCATTTGATACGTTTCCAGGTCGCCCACACATGACATCGCAAAGAAACTAATCGATCAATGAATGTGAGTCTTGCCTGTGGTCGAATTCAGCAAGAATGACCACAGCCGCGCGGCAAGCAAAACCACTTGCTTAGTAATGCGACGATCAACGCCAACCTGGCAACCATAGGCCACAACCTCCTCGAGTCGCCCTTTATAAACTATCATGATACACTATAATAAAGTGATATTATAATAATCCTTTCCTCTCCTCTCCTTTCCTTTCCTTTCCTTCATTCCATCATGTCGACTGCATCTTTCGAGGACCATCTCAGAAATGCCTCTTCTCACTTTCAAGCTGGAAGATACGAAGAAGGTTTAAAATCCTTCAACGAGGTATGCATCGTCGTTCTCTTGTGTTTGTGGCTCGCGCTCCTCACGCCTTGATCAAGAGCGTACGATTACACCGTAAAGATATGTGGATTCTTCATGCAATCACAACAGGTTTGGAGAATTTCGAGGAATATAATGAAGCATTGAACGAATTAAAAAAGGACATCGAGATGACACCTTCGTCTCGTGAGGTAAGTAGACCCTTCTCTTCTTCTTTTGAAGCTCCTCGCACTGTCAGTGTTCTACTAGGGATACTGCCGCGCCGCCCATCTTTTCAGGCAGTTGGGAAGACACTCATCTTATCTTAAAATGATAGAGCTCGCACCAGAACGAAACGACGCGACTCATTTGGAACAATGCGCAGAGCTCGCAGGCACCGAGCATGAGACATTGGAGCCGCCCCAGTGTCACTTTATGAAACTCCCCGTCGAGTTGATCACCGAAATTTTCCACCAGGACATAAACAAAAGTAACTCCAGAATGCTTGAATTGAGTTCGGTCTGTAGGGCGTGGAGGGAACTCATCATTAACACGCCCTCGTTTTGGAGGCGTCTCGTCGTCGGCGGGAAAAGGAAGCAGAAGGAGGTCACTGCATGGAACGAACGGTCGCACGGAAGGATCACGCACCTAACTGTGCATCGAAGCATTACTTATCGCTCAACGGCATTCAATAAGCTGGGCTCAGAATTTTGGTCAAACTTGAAAAGACTCGAAGTGGACTGCCCGATCACTCCTCGCAAAAACGATGTTCCTATTTTCGAACGCATCGACACCAAAATGAAACTCGAAAGCCTGAATGTGACGTTCCCCTCGACTTTCGGAAAGTCTATGCTGGAGGGGATTCTGAAGAAAGTTTGTCTTTTGAATCTGAAGGACCTCAGGATCGAAGTGTCGGAGAGCGCAGTACTATGGCCGACATTACTTTCCTGTGGAAGTCTCACGCGTCTTCATTTGGTCAAATCAAACGTCCCATTGATTCCACTGGTTGAAGTGCTTTCCAGGAACGTATGCTTAAAGGATGTCGAATTATCGATATCCGAGGTCACGGTTGAGGACGCGGGCAATGGGATCGGGACTGGGACCGCTGTGTCTACGTTCAAGTTGCCTCATGTAAGACGTTTCGTACTAACGAACCAAAAGAGGAACCATCATGGTGCGCTCATGTGCGGAAAGCTAATCTCGTATATGGACTTTCCAGCGCTGGAGGTTCTTGCTATTAAAAATGGGTGGGTGCCGGTCAATCGATCGTATCCTACATTGAAGGCGTTGAGCCTTCGATATCTCAATAGCCCTTCTGATTCCGTTTCGACCACTATCATAACGATGCTTGAAAGCACGCCTTTGTTGGAGCATCTTGACCTTTCATTCAATCGTCTGGGAGATCACCTTGTGGATATTTTATCAGGAATGGGGACGATTTGCCCTCGGTTGCAACAATTGTATCTTAATGGCATGCCTGGCCTTAAGACCGGGACCGTTATAGCACTCGTCGAATCTCGTCTTCCCAGCGCGAACTTTGAGGTTCCAGTCGACGATGGGCGTTCGAATAATCCGCCGGGTGTCAGGACGTGCCACGCATCTCCGATAAAGGTTCTGGAACTCAATTATTGTCCCTTAATTAAATCGGAGATGATAATGCTTTTGTATTCGAAGGTGCCAATCATCATCAACTGTTGGCCATCTACAGCGTTTGCACTGATACAAAATCTGCCTCGGGCTTTCTCTTCGCACTCATACGAAAACTGAATCATCTCATTTAGTTCCCGATTTCGCCTCGATTCATTGCATTTTACCCAGTTTCAAATAGGAAAAGGAAGAACACACTTTGATATGGATACTATAGATTCGTTGATATTGTATAGTATAACACTATCTAACCCATTATAATGTAATATGAAGTGATGGTTGCTTCCCGAACCTCATATAAACCAAATGCAGCATTTTTCAGTATAAGACGCCGTTCCAGTTCAGTCAATACATTACAGCCCATCATCTTCAAGGAGGTCCCGGGTCGTCTCTCGACGAACGCGTCGAATTGACAAAAGTACGTAATCAAACGCGATACAACTGGAATCATAACCGTGACTCCTCTCCTTCATTCATCCCATCATGCCAATTGCCAGTAATGCTTCCAAGGATCTCTTCAAATATGCCATCTCTCTGTTCAAAGCCGAGAAGTATGAAGAGGCTCTGAAAGCATTCAATCAGGTATGCATAGAAATGCTTGCATAATCCACGCGTCTCACTGTTTGAATCATCAAGGTTATATTATTGAACGACAAGGATAAGCAAGTTTACGATTCGCGAGCGGCTACCTATGAGAAGCTGGAAAGATATAATGAGGCACTTAAGGATTCAAAAAAGGTCATTGAGATTGCACCTTCGTCATGGCAGGTGCGTGTGTGCGTACTTGAAGCTGTTCAGGATGCTCGCTCAATTTCAATTCGACGCATGTCCATCAGGGTTATTCGCGTGCTGCTGGACTTTTTCTACGGCTAGGAAAGCACTCTGGGGCTCTCATGATGGCGGAGCTCGCATTGGAACGAATTAAAGCGACTGACTCGAAACGTCACGCAGAGCTCGCAGATATCAAGCAGAAGGCCCAGAAAGCGTTGGAGCCACCCCAGTGTCATTTCGCGAAACTGCCCGTAGAATTGATCATCGGGATCTTTCACGAGGTCATATGTGGTAGCAACTCCAAGATGCTTCGGATGATGTCTATCTGTAGGGCGTGGAGGCAACTCATTCTCAACACACCCTCTTTTTGGAGTCGACTCGTTTTGGGAATGACAACGAAACGGAATAAAATCAAAGAATGGAAGAATCGCTCTCGAGGGCGGATATCGTATCTCATTGTGAGAGGGTATGATGTCGGTTCACATATGGAAACTTTCGATTCGCTGTTTCCGGACGTGTGGACACATTTGAAGGGGCTCGAAGTGGAGTGGTTCAAGTTCTCCGCGATGAAGAATAGTTACGTTCCCAACTTCGACCGCCTCGCCACGAAAATGAACCATGAGACGTTGAAGCTTACGAATCAAAGTTTTTCCGGAGGGTATATGCTAGGGGAGATACTGGACAAAATTTGTCTTTCGGGCATAAAAGATTTCAGCTTGGAGACGTCGGCTCGTCATGAGTTAGGACCCACGTTGATTTCTTTTCTTAACCTTACGAGGTTCCATTTGGTCTTACCAGTGATCTCCTTGGCGTTACTAACGGAGGTGATTGTCAACAATACGTATTTGGAGGAAATGACGTTGAAGGTGTCGGCCACTCCGAGTCAGCACGACGGTGATGATTTCATTCCCGCTGGGTCACGTACCAGGCTTCCTCGATTGAAACGTCTCGTGATTTTGGACAACCCGACCGTCTTGCATTTATTAATGGACAAACTTGATTTTCCAGTCCTCGAGGAGTTAATCGTTGAAAAGGGGGAAGGCTGGCCATCGCGCTCACTACCCACATTAAAGACGTTGACTTTACGACGAATTTATGACTTTCTCGATCCAAGTAGAGACTTGAAGATCTTAGAGGATGCGCCATTATTGGAGTATCTTGATATTTCATACTGTTCGTTTGGACATTCGATCGTGGACCGCCTGTTGTCGCAACCGGCGAAAGTCCTATGCCCACGATTACAGCGCCTGCACCTCAATGGTATACCAGAACTCAAAGCTGGACCTATTATTCGACTTGTCAAAGCTCGACTAAGGGATACAATGGACTCGGCTTGCGGCGAGGGCACAGGAAACAATTCGAACTTGGGGTCGACGAACGATGATGATCAACCTCATGATCAATTAAGTGCACGGATAGCGGCATCTTTGGATGATGTCTCTCGCGTTTTTCCTATTGAAGTTCTGGAGCTCAACGATTGCCCAAGAGTCGATCCGGAGGCTTTGCCGTGGTTACGTTCGAAGGTACCCATAGTCTCTTGTAAACCGAGGAAAGAGGTGAAACGGAGGCGATGACGGAAATGGTTTCTGGTGTTTCGTGTTCACTCGGGCTCAAATTTACTCAGTTGTGTCTTCACGTCTACGAAGTTGGCTTCGCGTCACAACACATAACTTCCGATGGACCTTCGTGTTTCTTTACACCTTTGCGTATCATTATTGTTCTAAAGCAGGCGCAGTTGATTTCACTGCGAAAATATGCCGAAATATCGCATCCCCGAGACATTACAATATTCTGGATAATAAGACATAATTAAACACCTTCCATATGTGGTGAAGAAATGGTTAAATTATTTGATTCCAGGTAATTTGGATGCGTCGACCGCTATTTTTAGTTGGCTCAAGTTGCGTGTGGCGCCGATCACTACGTGGTCGACTTCCGCGCCGCCGAACTTTGCCAGTGACCGTCAGGAGCAACGGGCACGCTGTCGCTCTTCTTTGACGACGAATTCGCCGTCTGCGATGCTCAAGTTACACCTTTTGCCGTTCGGCCTCATCGCACTGCTGTTATCTTCCTCCGCCTTTGCGACACCTTCATCACCAGCCAACCCGCTTTACAACATCGCGAAGCATGCTCAGAAACCTCCCGACCCGCCTGTTTGCTGCCTTCAACCTATACAATCCAATGAGCCCACGGAAGAGTTCTTGCTATCGTTCGAGGACTGGAAAGCGAAGCAAGAACAGTCTCTGAAGAACGGGGTGAACGATGCTGTCAGGGGCAATTCAGAGAAGTCAAAGGGAGCTCGACATTCGGATGCACCTCCGGAATCCCAACCAGACGCAGAGGACACGGAAATGCATCATCCAGACCCCCCACTACCTCCTGCACATTTCCGAGTGCCATTGACGGATCGTTTCAACTATGCCTCTCTCGACTGCTCTGCCCGAGTTCATTACTCCCACCGCTCCGCCAGATCTCCGGCGTCACTTCTCTCATCTAAAAAGGACAAGTACATGCTCAGTCCGTGCAATACTCCTGGTGAAGACAAGTTCATTGTTGTCGAGCTTTGTGAAGATATCAGGATAGATACCGTTCAGCTAGCGAATTTTGAGTTCTTCAGCGGGGTGTTCAAGGATTTCAGCGTGAGCGTTGCTCCTACGTCTCCTACGGATCCAGAGGGATGGATACCCGCTGGGACGTACAGAGCGAAGAATATTCGAGGTATTCAGGTAAGTTGCACACTTCGCCGACGAAAAAGACATACTGATAGATATTGTGGGACAGTCATTCCATCCCCCGACTTCCCTACGAGATTTTTACCGTTTCATCCGCATTGACTTTCATTCTCATTATGGGAATGAGTTCTACTGTCCCATCTCCTTGCTCAGGATTTATGGCTTAACGCACCTTGAACAATGGAAATGGGAAGTCTGGGAAGGTGAATACGAGGAGAAACACAAGGACCTTGGGCGTCGGGCAATAGATCCAGTACATTTACCGTCGACCGAGAAGGTCATTGAAGTGATCCAAGAGACTGTGAATACCGAGAAGTCACTTGAAGCCTTGACAAATACGATGAAAGCTGTCACGAGCACCACCAACATTGCTGACACTCTTACATCTTCGACATTAAGCACTCAGTCCGTCCCGAGCGATGCAACATTTACCACTACAAATGATCAATCGGACAATGCATTCGTCGACGAAACTCCTCGATTCACTTCGGAGCCAGAACCCACATCAATCCAGAGCAATCCTCGCGCCTCTGAAGCTACTTCAAATCCTGTTTACGATAACGTTCACGAGAGTTCGCCAACCAGCGTTCAAATTCCACTTTCTGAATCATCCCTGTCTGGCGAGCAGCTGGAGGACAAAATAACGACATCCCTGAGTATCTCTGAAAGCCCTCAGCATGTCAATACATCGACGTTTTCGGCATCTGCATCGTCTTCCGTTCAAACTATTGTAACTCAGGATTCTCGGCCATTAGGTGGTCCAGCATCCTCGGGGGAATCCATTTACAGAACCATTATGACCCGTTTGAACGCTCTCGAGTCAAATTCCACCCTCTATGTGCGCTACGTTGAAGAGCAGACCCGCAGCATGCGAGATGCCTTACGAAGGCTTGAAGAAGACCTCGGTCGTCTAGAGGGAATAGTAAGTGCACTATCTACCCTTTTTTCAATTTCGAAAGTCGTCTCATCGAAAAATTTAGAGTAAATCGCAAGCACAGTTTCTTCAGAGGACTATCAACGAATGGGATAAGCATCGAAGAAGGCTTGAACGAGAACACGATGATCTTCAGGCCCGCGTCGACAATCTCACGGATGAGGTCATTCTAGAGAAGAGACTGGGTATTGCCCAGCTATGTCTCCTCCTGACCGTTCTTGTCTTCATGGTGCTTACTCGCGGTTCCCGAGGAGAGCCAATCATCTCACCTATAGTGAATCGTCGACACGACTCGTTGCGAGAATGGGGTAAAAAGCATCTATCAAGTCTGGGGAACAAAGATTGGAGTGCGGCGCCTAAGGCAGTGAGTCAGGTTCCCACACCTACGCCCCAAAGCGTTGCGCGTCAGACAGGTGCGTGTATTTCCTCGTTCACCTACAACATTATAACTGGTCCTAATGTTACAATCAGAACGCGTTAAATTTCCGACAAGCTATTTTCAAGAAAAAGACGTTCAGACTCCTCGTCGTTTACCTACTCAAGCGATGACCACACCTTCTGGAGGGCGTACCCCTTCTGAGATACGCGCACCTCACCCTCGCCACTTCACTTCTCATCGACCCAAAACGCCCTCAAACTCCAACGTCAATCCTCCCCATTTGCCTGGACATAGCCATACTCACGGACATGGACACGGACACACGCACAGCTATAGCGTAGGTGCTTCCGCACCGATAAACATTGGTGGAATGCGCCCACGTATCCGTCGCACGCACTCGCAGAATGGGACTGTGCCTCTGCCTTCAGCGCTTCCTCATTCGATGTCCTTAGGTGGTGAATCGTCTGAGCCGCTAGCTTCGGCGAAAAAATGGGCAAAGAGTTCGCATTTACATGAGATCCGGATGGTAGGGAGTGGTAGTAGTAAGCTTCCTGGAGACGAAACTGGTAACGAAAGCGAAGTTGTATCCCTGACGAACATATGTGGAGGGAGAACGACGAGTGACGATGGTGAAGTCCAAAATGAAAGGGAAGGTCGGAATGGTCTTGAAAACGCGTTGAAATCTCTGAAGACCCCCGAAATGAGCTCAATGAAGCTGGGCAGCGAGAACACGGTCTTCTGGCTTGAATCACCTTCAGCTGATAAGGAAGGTGTCAACAGTCTCGATCTACGAGGCCGCTCGCGAGAACGGGTGAATGGAGCGAATGGTAAATCTAAGGGCAAAGGTAAGGACGACGAATCAAACTCAAAACCAAGCGGACGGCAACCATTATCCACGTCCCCAGTCCAAAATCGCTCTCAACTACGGCCAGATAGTCGTGAGGTACCTTCGAACCATCGATTACGTTCCCCTTATAGGGATCCTCGGATGAATGGATTTGGAGATGGTGTCGTCGATACAGAGTCGGAAAGCTGGGTTGACACGGATGCGGATAGCTCTGATATTGGGGAACTCAACCCAAGCTAACATATCGAGTAGATAGGTGTCTTTCTCATACTCGGCCTCGGCTTTCTTTCGTTGTTTTGTTTTGTTTTATGTACTAAGCCACATGTACATTACCTGCACGGATTTGGTTACATACGTCTAGCTCGCCCTCGCTTTTGCTATCTTTGTTATTGACTTCCTATATCTATCGTGAGTGCAACGGAATGCAGTACCATGGATACTCACGTTCCAAAAGAATAAAGTGAGTGAGCTGAACGATGCTTATGGCAAACCACTACGCACGGAAGTCGAATGAAGGGAAGACGTGTGCAATATCATGTGAATCGTATGCAGAAATAAACCATGGACGATTCATCTTAACATGTCCAAGTTCCTGGTTTGCTTCCAGCTCTTCCTTCCGGAGACCAGCTCGCATGTTTGATTATCCTCGATAAAAGCTCGCTTTCTCTCCCATATTGATTTCCATGCCCTCGTTCCACAATAATGGAATATCAAAGCCTCATGTGCGCAATGTAGCCTTTCAAACGAACACCCGACTTGACATGTGACGCGGTCGTCTCCGTATTTCTCGCCAAAAGACTCGTGGTTCCCAAGGCGAGTAACGATTGGAATGTAAGATACACGTTTCACTGAAGGAAGCATTCATCACGCAGAAATGCGAAAAAGGTTCCAGCATGGAAGCTGATCGAAATGAGATGCCTCCGTTGACCTTGACTTTGAAAACGCAGGTCATTGCAGTCATAGCACCCTTTCTGCGCTTGCTGGCGAATCCCAGTCTGCAATTTCCGTACGCAGTTCCCCGCCGCTTAAGCACTCACGAAAGCTTTCACTCCCCCATGAAGCGTACCGTACCTTCCGATGACGTCCGCTACTCTCGTACCGAACAAATGTCCGTTTTCGTGCTCCGAGAGAATGCAAGAAACACCGACCCGAGGCAAGTCAATCATTCCGGACAATCAGACTCAGATTGTCTCCATCAGGTTCTTCCTCCTTTTCGTCTTTCCTCAGATCCATCATGGCAGCACAGATGGACGTCGGCCAATACCGCTTGCGCCCCGGCGGCCTCGTGTTTCATCCCTCGCAGGTCAAGCAGGTCTGTCAAGAACGTTGCACGCGGCCAGTGTTCCGAGAGCTGTTTGGAGGGGGCTGTCTCAGATTCGTAATGCGGAATAAAGAACGAAATTTACTACCCTCTTTCTCCTTTTTGCGTCTGTCCGGACCCATCTGTGCCGTATTTGCGAGTGCTGGTGGCGTATAGGGGCCTAACTGGGAGCTTTGTGAGACTGTTGACGTCGAGATGGTCCCTTGAAGCAGTGCGCCAGAGAGTGTTCCATTTAGCCTGCCTTATTTCGCGGTCGTGGTTATGGAGAAATTTTTTCAACGTGGCATAAGCAATTGTTGAGCAACCGGGCCCGTTCTATCGGGCGTGCTGGAATTGATGAGATTTGGAGGGCATGCATGAATCGAATCTGACACCAAAGACAAGGGGAAACGCGGAATGCCGTAAAAGCGAGGACAAGAAGCGCGTTTGGCGATGCATAGAGAAATTAATTCAAGTCTGTTTCTATTCCATAAGTACTAGACAGACACTGCATTATCGTAAACGAGGATCGACAGTGCGCGGAGTGTACCGATACCGATGCCTGCTCAATGAATGGGGCAGTAAGACGGGGAAACAGACTTCCCCTCGTTCATACCTATACTATGAGCCAAGTTGATACTGAAGATGGCAATTTCGACCCGAAGAGACGGTGAGGAACGTCGGTCCGGCTAAATGGCTATCATCGTTTGCGGGCATCCCGAATTTACCAAGTTTGACGCTCATCGCGCATCGTGCGGGTCTTGCCTTTCCCCCTCCCCATTCTCGCAAGAGCCCGCACGGACACGAAGGCAACAACGAGGGCCGGCTCGATGAGGGCATAAAAGGCATGCTTCTTTGAGAAATATCGATATTGGGTCGTACAATCGATAAACATCAACGCGGCGGACACGAGGTCGCAGGAGGACACTGACTGCCCCATCTAGCCAATGTCAACGCGACGGAAGCAAACCTTATGAACAAGGTCTCTCTTGAGCAGAGAGAAGACTATACACCCGAAACAATTTGCTGTCACAGGAGGTCCTTTGCCCTCGCCCGTCCGGTCTCACTCGCGCTCCTTTTTTCCCTACAATTTTTTCTTTACGCCATCGGGGGTTACCGCCCTTGTTGGAAGTGACCTTAGGCGTATTGCTAGGATCCGTTGTCCATTGTTTTCCGTTACTGGAATCGACTCGAGATCGCTGGGTTATTGTGGCTTCGCCCTCAACCACACTGTCAGCCTCCTATATTTTCATCCGTTTGTCCGTCTGGTCGCTCCCTAGGTTTCGCTTTTAATTAGCTACTCCCACCGAAGCTCGCGTGGGCGAAGCTTCCGCCCATCAGGTGCCCCTCGAGTCGACATCCCGCTGCGGAAGCTATGAGCAGACACCAGCGTGCGCAACCACAGCAGCGACTTACACATTCGAACCGAGACAACTATGACGATCCGACACCGAGCCACGAGAGCGCGCTGCCAGAAGCACTGCGAGCTTTCCGACTAGATGCGCCCATCGACGAGCGACTCTCCTCGATGCCTTATGAGACGGTGCATCCGCCTTTTCAGGTTACAGCGGGGGGACAAGCCTCGACAACCACGCATCGCGCCATGTTCGTCTCAACACCATCACCACCATCACCACCTCGCCCACTACAACCACAACCACAACCACATTCTCAACCACAAGAGCATTCACCTCCTCCAGCCCACTTTCGCCGCGCACGCACTCCCTTCGCCTCTTCATCAGCTTCACCTATCTCTGAGACATTCGACTCGTCTCACCCTTTCCATTCGCACGAAACATCTAGCACAAACTCTGCGAGCTATGTCTACCCGCTCGTCAGCGACGAGCGTGATCGTTCACGATCTCGCTCATCCCGTTACGACCGCGTCCACCAGAATTGGTTCAGGGATCGCAGTAGAGATTTTAGAGACAGAGACAGAGACATCGATAGAGGAATGGACCGAGACGGAGAGCGACCACTCAGCATGAGCATGGCAGAGTCGCGTATACTCCCTCCCCTCGACCCATCCCTCACTCGCCGGCCAATTCCAAGCCTCCGAGGCCCAGGTGTCCCGACTCCACCACCGATCTCACGCGCACTTTCAGATGAACACGCAATCGCGGCATTCGGTGGATCAGCCAGAGGCGGAGGAGGCGGTTCACTTGGAAATTCAAGACCAGGCTCGAGGATATCGTCTCCGACGCCTGCAAGGAGAGGCGTACCTTTCATTCACGGTCAAGGGCAGTACCCACCATCCACGTATCCTGCATCTGCGCCTGAACGAACGTCGGGACACCCACCTCAGTTCAGCGCGCAACCAGGAAGCTATCCGCCCCCTGCGGGCGGACCGTTCTCAAACCACCCAGTCTCACATCTGGGTTCGGCTTCGGCTTCGGCATTCGGGCCGAGCGCCGGCCCACCTCCGTCCGGCCCGTCAATAGGAAACTACCCGTATCCTATTCGACAGGGAACCAGCGCGAGTCCAAGGTTGCGGTATGCGTACCCACCTGAGGCAGCTAGGCAATCTGTATCCGGTATGGGGGCCTCACCAAGGGGTACGTTTCAGCCGCTGCAGCAGCCGCAGAGGCAGCATCGAGATCACTCAAGGGATTCGTCTCCACCGCCGAAACGGTCGAGGACGGTGAGTCCCGAGCAGACTGCTGGAAATCCGATGGGTACTCTAGGTATTGGACCTGCGGGAACTGGGGGAGCCGGACAGAATCCGGAGACGATTAAGTTTGCTGGAACTGAAGGGTCTGTGAGAGGGCGCGGAAGTCGAGGGGGCAGGGGAAGAGGACGCGGACGAAAGAATGTGACTGCGATCCCCCTCGGAGCCTCAGACTCAGCTTCCGCCTCAGCATCAAGCTCCCAAACTCCCGATCTTGCGTCAAATTCGGCATCCCAAACGCACATGCATATGCACGAACCCTTCAACGAATCCGTCATTCACCCCGACCTGCGATCCGCTCAGCCACATTTGCATCAGCAGGCCGTCGCAGGGCCCTCAAGAGTTTCGCAAGGCGGACCAGGGCTTGGGCCTGGACCGGATAGAACTTATGTGAGCGGGGACGACTATGAGTTGGACGAGAGCGATGACGACGATTATAATGGTACGGATTTCGCGCCGGGCGATGGGGGTGTTCCTCCGCAGAAATTGGCCCGCAGGGCGCCACGAGCCAAAATCGATGTCGCGTGCGATTTCTGTCGAAGTGAGTGTACTTCATTTCTGCGAGTCCTTTCTTTCCATTTTTCTTTATCGAATTGTGTGCTGTGAGCGATATGAAATCAAGATTATTGACTGACTTATTTTCTCCCCCTTTCCTGCCTCTTTCTTTACGTGTTTCTGCCCCTTCTGGTCGTGCTTGGAATTTCTTTACTTCCGCCAAACAAAAAATGCAGAACGCAAGATGCGCTGCGATGGTGCGCGGCCGACCTGCCGGAATTGCCAGAAGAAGAACGAGCCATGTGTGTACATCAACGAGATCCGGCGGCGCGGGCCTGGGAAGAAACAGAAGAAGAATGAGACGAGGCAAGGTAGAAAGTCTCGCTCTGAAAAAGACAAAGGCGATAGTAGTAAAGAGGGAGATACTCCCGGAGAGAAAGGAAAGGGAAAAGGGAAGGGAAAGAAGAGAGCATCTAGGGGAAATAGTGGAGGAGCAGGCGACTCAGAGGCAGAGGGTCATCAGCAGCTGCAGGCGTCTACGTCCGACTCTGGCTCAGGTATGCCCTCGACGCCCACGCAGCACTTCGTCCCAGGCGCACGAGTCCATGAGCTCTACATGCCTGCACCCATGTATGCCGACCGAACCCAAGCGTCGCCCAGACATGAGAATCTATCCACACCACCGCAACCTTTTCGTCGTTCGTCTGCGTCTGCTTCGCCTTTCCGCCTTGGCGGAGGATCGCCCGCGTCGTTCTTCCCTGGACCTGGAGGTCGGGGGACGCTCTATCTTCCTGGGAACGAGCCAGAGGCGTCGCCTAGGATGAGAATGGACGTGGGCGTAGACGAGGGTGATGTTGCGATGGGGGAACCGTTTGAGGGACCCAGTCATGAACATGAGCATGAGCAGACATTTGGCGGGGCCGTGAGAAGTCCCATGCATTATCTACAACATGGACGGGCTTATCCACAGGAAAGCCGTTCGACTATAGAGTCATCTGGGTTGGGGGACGAGGGCGACGACGAGGGATTTAATCGGGGGAAGAAGCGGTCGATGAAAGAGGATGATGATATGGAGGATGGAGAGATCGAGGAGGACGAGCCTTGAGCTGCGCTGCTGGACACGCTGAGACTTGAGTCTGATGAGACATCTGGGAATTGAAGGGGGATTTCTGGCGCCGCTGACAACGGCGATGACGAGGGTGGATGAGGACGACGGAGAAGGGGGAAGACGAAGGGATGAGCAACGGCGACGGAGAGGTTGAAGAGGGGAGATGAAGCGGCCCAAATAGTCGGCGCCTCCCTCGCCTTTCATTCATTCTCAGCCCTTGACTTCAAATTTTATCATTTCATTTCTCATTTCTCTTTACTCTACTCTACTTGAAAGAATCTACTATTTATTATCTTAGTTCATCGTATAACATTCCCCCTTTTACAAGTCTTCAGTTTTAGTATTGATTTATTACCTTAATGCCTCTATTCGATACTCAACTTCCGCCCCCTCCTTTCGTTGATAATTGCTTCCGTTCCTATGTTGTGCCCAAGTGTTCCGTTCGGTGCTTGCTTTGATCCCGTTTGTGACTGTGATTAATCTAGTCTTGTACACCTAGTTCTTACCTCACGAAACTCACCTAATAAAATCCTACCCAGAGGGTAGAGCATTGCCAAAATAAATACAAACATCCCCACTGTGAAGCTTTTGGATCGAGGTCCTGACCCACTACGCTCCGATCCAGAGAGGCGAACAACCTCGACAATAGACAGGAAAGCGAGCTCGAGACAGGAATAAGCGCAAGCGGACGCGCAACCAAGAGCTACTCAAAACGTAATGATACAAATCCGCTAGGAAACATGCCCCGGCTACATGGTCGAAGAATATTTAAAAAGAAAAGAAAAACATAAGGGACCAGGGACCGAGGCCTTTGAACAATGCTCGGTCCGAATTCAAGCCCCCTTGGCTTCGTATTTCAGCTTTTCCAACTTCTCAAGTCCTTCCCGGCTTTCCTTCACGGACTTCAGCATGACGAACGCAAACACGATCAATATCGGCGCCACTCCCCACACGCCAGTCTGATGCCAACTTCGTTTCGATATTAGCGATACGATGGGAGCTATGCACGATAGAGCGAGGTTGCCGTATTTGAAGTATGTGTGAAATTCGTGATTGTGTGCGAGGCGTAGGTGGATCGGACTCGTATACTCTGGGGTGAGTAGGAAAAGAAGGCTCGCTTGGGACATAAGTTGTACCAGCACAAACATGCGCGGGAAAAATATGGGCGAATCTGAAATAAATGACGGGTTATACAGGAGGTATATGTGGCTATGGTATAAATCATTAGAATAATAAGCTTTCCAGATCTGAAAGGAAAGGAAAGTCCCTTACAAAATAAGCGATAATAGTGTGTAGCCTCGAGTTTGGAGAAAGAGACGTCGGTCAAGACTCGTAGCTCGTTGCTGTAGGTCACCGATAACCTCTTCCTGCTCTAAGAGGGGATTTATTAAGCCGATGAGATAGCAAATGTCGAAACTTCAGTCCACCTTGCTCGTCCAGTACGCGCGCCTCGTCCAGGTCCTCATCGATCCGATGTGACTGATTCTTAGCTCGTTTTCTTAACTCGGCCATTTAATAACAGTGTCGATGCTATTTATCTGATAGAAAGACTTTATGTTTCCTTCCTGATCGTACCGAAGCAGAAGTCGATGATGGCGTGGAGAAAGGGGTCACTCCCGCCCTCAGGCTGATTGACACGGCACCCAGTTTACGCGTTGTTTGTTAGTAAGACTGAATTGGAAGGTTGCACTCACGATCAGGTGACCCTATATTTGCCCAGTGAAATTCGAGGGATTTGCAGGAACTGCACAAACACAAAAAAGAAGTCGACTTGAGTCACTGGTGACCTGTTCTGTGGCCCCCGCCCAGCTTCGTTCGACTGTAAGCCATTTATACTGGGAAATTCTATCTGCTAAACTCTAACCAATACCAGTGTACTTCCTAGACCTATCATCTTCCTTGCGCACACCTTTTTTAGTAGTCGTCGAAAAGGTTCTTTAGGAAATGGTGTTTCCGTGCCGGAATACAGGAGCCGCGAAGAGGGTCATCACCCGGTCCTTCAGTTCTTCTTCGAGAGCTCAGAATGACAAGCCTATCATGAACCAGTACAGCAGGACGGTAACAGCGCCAAAGGACCAGGGTGCAAGTCAGGTGTGTTCATCATCCCTAATGAAATGGGGAAAGTGCTGAAGCGAATACAACAGGTGCGTTTAAAATAACTGAGGACGGTAGAGAATTCTTTTGTGTGTATTGATGGTGAAATGATAGGCTATGTTGTACGCTACTGAGGGAGTGGATACCCGGGAAGACTTTGAGAAAGCTATGGTTGGTGTTGCAAGCGTATGGTATGTCTACTTCTTCACTCTCGCTTGCTCTAAACTGATCTCACCGACAGGTACGAAGGCAACCCGTGAGCTGCCCATGTCCTTTTTTAAACCTCATCACCCGCTTATCTATACATTACTCAGATGTAACAAACATATCCTAGGCCTTGGACAGCGCATCAAAAAGTCTCTCGTCGAGGCAGGGATAATCGGCTACCAGTTCGGGACCGTTGGCGTTAGTGACGGTATTAGCATGGGTACACGAGGGATGAGCTATTCGCTACAGTCTCGTGACCTGATCGCTGACGCCGTAGAGACCGCGGCGGGTGGGCACTGGTTAGATGGGATGGTTGTCGTGCCAGGGTGTGACAAGAACATGCCGGGGGTACTCATGGCTCGTACGTTTACTCTATTACCTCTCAGTACAATCTAGAAATTTGAACTTGGATTGTCCATCTTTCAGTGGGAAGGTTAAATCGACCTGGTATCATGGTATACGGAGGAACAATCCGTCCCGGCTCGTGCGCTGGCTCTCCTCAACTCGACCTTGTCTCCGCATTCCAGGCTTATGGCAAATACTTACAAGATGGCCAGACCGAAGCAGCCGAGAAAGAGCGCGCCGACACCATCCGACACGCCTGCCCCGGACCAGGCGCTTGTGGTGGCATGTACACCGCGAACACCATGGCAAGCGCCTCCGAAGCCATGGGTATGACCATCCCCGGCTCATCCTCCTTTCCCGCCGAGTACCCCGACAAGTTGGCAGAATGCGACTCGATAGGGAAGGTGATGCGTAATATTTTGGAGAAGAACATCCTCCCAAGGGATATTATGACGAGAGCGGCATTTGAGAATGCGTTGGTGTTGACGATGATTTTGGGCGGGTCGACGAATGCGGTGTTGCATTTGATTGCAATTGCGAAGTCGGTGGGCATCGAGCTGACGATTGACGATATCCAAGCGGTGTCAGATCGAGTACCATTCCTTGCTGACTTGAAACCGAGTGGGAAATATGTGATGGAGGACGTCTTCAAGATTGGTGGTATCCCAAGTACGCAATTTTGCTTGAAAAAAAGATCAAATCAAATCGAGTTTGTCTGATTGATTACGTTGCAGAGGTGCTAGCATACTTGCTCAAGAATAACCTGATTGACGGGAACACTATGACCGTCACAGGTGCGAGCTTGGGCGAGAACCTCGACCGGTGGACGCAGAAGCACGGCGAACTCTCGTTCACCACACAAGACGTCATTAAGCCGCTCGACAAACCCATCAAGTCCAGTGGCCACATCCGCATCCTCAAAGGCAACCTCGCTCCAGGCGGAGCTGTCGCGAAGATCACCGGCAAGGAAGGGCTCAGTTTCACCGGCAAAGTGCGCGCATTCGACAAGGAGGCGGACTTTGTGCACGCCGTAGAGAGCGGGTCGATCCGGAAGGGCGAGAAGACTGTTGTGGTGCTGCGGTACTTGGGACCGAAGGGTGGGCCTGGGATGCCTGAGATGTTGAAGCCAACGGGACTGATAATGGGTGCGGGGCTTGGCCAGGACGTGGCGTGTTTGACGGACGGACGGTTCAGTGGAGGGTCGCATGGGTTCGTGATCGGGCATGTGGTTCCAGAGGCGCAAGAGGGCGGGCCGATCGCGTTGGTGAGGGATGGAGATGTGATTCACATCGATGCCGTGGAGAATACGTTGTCAGTGCAAGTGTCTGAGAAGGAGATGGAAAGAAGGAGGAAAGAATGGAAGGCGCCGCCACTGAAAGTGAGCCAGGGGACACTTTACAAGTACGTGAAGACGGTATCGGACGCGAGCCATGGGTGTGTTACGGATGTCTAAGAGACTCAAAAGAGACGACTGTCTCAAATGCAACTAAAATCTTTCCGCAGCTTACTTATTGAACCGCTAATACTTGGATTAAAATTAAAAGGAAAATAGTGAACTTTTTATAAGACCTGGAAAGAACGATGTTCCTAATAAGGCAAGTATGACCCACGAGGGAGCGGCAAAGGCACTCTATACAGCGACCGACGGTTTCTTTCTCTCCCTCCCCTTCGTCTTTCATTCCACGACGACCACATACGACTTCGACGTCGCAGGCGGCGGCGAACGGCGCTTTTCTCTCTGAAATTTCTCCCGTGCTCAACGTCAAGCTCAGCGTACGCGCAGCGTCTGTTCCGCTGACATCAATACCCCCGGCGATACCATCCAGTACAGCCGCCAATAACTATTCGCACACTCACACTATCCCCTTGGGTCTTCATCGCTTCAAACAACATAACTCACCCGCGAGCTCACCATACCACCAAACGCCCAGCACAGCACTCATCACTGAAATTGCACGCATCGGGTCCGAAAACCCTGAAAGAAATAAAGTAAAAGTAAAAACAATCAACATGGTTCTCGGCTTCGGCACAAAGTCCACAAAGAAAAAGGGCGCGGACAATGGAGGGGTAAACGAGCACGGACTCCGTCAGTCGCCTTCTCTTCCGCAGATGACAGCCCAGGGCGTCGCATGGCCTTCCAACCTCGTCGACGTCGCTTCCATCCGCGATTCGCCGCCGCAGACACCACAGACGTATGCCGCGGGAGGCGCGACGAAGGTCTCTTTCGCGTACGCAGAGAATGGTATTCCGCCGTTTCATAGGCCGTTCCGCATTAGTCAGAGTAGGGAGAGGAGCGCGTCTGGGACGGCTGTTGGGACAGGCCTTAGAAGTGAAGGTGGGAGGAATGGTGCGGGGCCGATAGCGTCGTTGTACATGAGCACGCACCCACCGAGTGCGTTCGGGGGAAAACAGGAGAGGGCGAGCACTCCACAGTCGTCGAGGACTGTCAGGCGGGGGCACAGCCAGCGGAAACGAGCAGCTCCTACGTTCAACTTGATGGTCGTTGGTGCGCAGGGGACAGGGAAGGTTCGTATCTGGCTCCTATGATGTGTATGCTCGACGGTTGACATCGGGAATAATTTGTTCCTGTAGACATCCTTGCTCAAACTTTTCCTTGACACGGCCGACATCTCGCCTTCTGCGTCTTCGGAACAGCGTGCATCCGTCGAAAGCTTTATGCACAACAGCAGCAACAGGACGGACGGCATTAACACTGCCTGTGTTGAGATTTGCGAGTCTCGCTTTGACCGGATTCTGTTGTCGCTTATAGACACACCCGGGTTGGACTTCCAAGAAGGCCATCAGCTAAAGTTGGAGAGACAAGTGTCCGACATTGTAAAATATTTGGACCTTCAATATGCAGATACCATGGGCGAGGTTTGTCAAGGTTGTCATGTGAACCATGACAGGATGACTGACGCATGCAACAGGAGTTCAAGGTCGTTCGGAAAAGTAAAGGCGACCAACACGTCCACTTGTACGTCATTTTATGATTTACCTTTTCTGGTGCCACGGGCGTCTGATCTTAATGAATTCGCTCCTTCTATCTACAAAGATGTATCTATCTTATCGATCCATCATCGCTTATGACGAGCTCTGAACGAGATCTGGTATCGAAGCGCAGCTTCATGAGAAGTAAGAAGGTCTTTCGAATTGTTGAGATATCGATGCGAGTTATTCATGCTTCTTTTCGGATACGTTTCTAGGTGTATCGATGGACTTGGAAGCACCGCCAAGGACCGATGATGGTCAATTGAGTATGAACCCGATCGATCTGAAAATCATCCGTCGGCTCTCGCAGCGCGTCAACGTGCTCCCTATCATTGCCCAATCGGACACTCTCACAGACGAGAAGCTTTCTCAAGTCAAAGCCATCATTCGAAAAGAACTCGCCCGTACGAAAGTTGGATTTAGCGTTTTCGGCAACGCTGTGACCGAAGAATCGACTGAGTTAACTGAAGTGAACGGTAATGGGGCTGCAACAAATCCTGCCCCAACTGTGTCCGCGAAGAATAACGGGACAGTAAGCAAATCAGAGTCCGGGAATGAAGCAGACAGCAGCGAGGATGAGGATGACGGTGAACGTCGTTCTCGCCCCGTCATCAAGCTCGATCAGAGGCGCCGTTCACTTGCTCGTTCGTCCTCTCGGTCCCGTATCGAGCTTGCAGAGGAAGAGGATAAGAACGTACCCTTGCGGTTGGACCAAACAGATCCCGAGTCTCTCGCTAATGTTCGTTTCAGTGCAGCATACTTCGCTCAACAAGCCCAGGAGATCGCACAATCCCAACCCAAACTGCGATCTCACTCGCAGTCTCGTCCAACCTCGTCTTCGTCATCGCACCATCAACGAGCATCGTCAAGGACGAGGGCAAAGCGACAACGGCAGCAACAGTTCGCGAGCATGCTCCCATTTGCCGTGATTATGCCCGAGTCGACGGGGCTCGTGCGGCGTGCATTAAAAGCCCCACCGCCACTCCGGCCCGCCTCAACTGTATCAACTGACAGCGGGTACCCTATAACACCCGCAACACAGAACGGCGACGCCGCTGGGATAGCAGACTCGAAGACTCCTACCGCAGAGAACGTCAGGCTCGATCATGACGACAAGGACGCTGCTGCATTGCAGACGCCGACACTAAGCGTAAACGTATCTTCTGGTGCTGTGATGAAGGCCACGGCTGCCTCGCGTACTACCTCACTCAAATCCCCCGCTTCTGCTGACCACCTCCCATACCTTTCCGGTACACCGCCAGATCTACGAGGCGTCTTCGTGCGCCGCTTCCGCTGGGGAACCGTAGACGTGCTCGACCCGACGCACTGTGATTTCGCAGCTCTACGGACAGCAGTGTTCTATACGCATACAAAAGTGTTGAAGGCGAACACGAAGGAACTGTATGAAAAGTACAGGACGGAGAAGTTGCTTGCGAGGAGGGCGACGAGGAATATTAGTGAAGAGGAAAGGAAGCGGTTGCTTGAAGGTTTGTGTGATGGGTCGTTTACTTTTTGACGAACGCTGAAGACGTGTTCCGCGTTAAGATCTAGGGCTTTGAGGCCGCGAGCTTCGCAGAGATCCATTTATGCGACAGCAATCCATCTACCATTCCGTTTTTACCCTCGCTATTTTCGATCCTTCGTTGGCCATGAGACGGAATTAATTTTTTCCGGCCCGCTGTACAAAATCTCTCAACCATTTCCATCTACCACCTTATTTCTTATTTATCCATCACCCACCGGCCCGTCAACGCACTCAGCGATCCTTGGATCTTCAATTTCAATCCCCACGTTCATTCGCCCTCTTTTTCGTTCCCTGTCGAATTCTAATCCTCACTACTGACGTGCGTTCCCCGTAACTGACCTCAGCTCAGATCTCCTCACTCACGAGAGAACGGAAATCCAAATCCGAGGCTTGTGCGACGCCTATTCATTGGATATACCCTCATTATCATCCATTGGGAGCTTTCTTGACTCGACTCCGCTCGATTACGTTCTCATTGTTTCGATTCGTGTTATTGCGTTTCCCGTTCTGTTTTTTTGTATGTCTCCCCTTTCTTTTTTGCTTTTTTTCTTCTTTGGTATAGGTTGATATATAATTCGCGTGTTTACTTACTATTTACAAGGTCCTTCAAAAGCCCGAATTGATGGCTTTTTCTTCCTTTTCTTGGAGTATGGCCCCTTTGGATTGCCCTTACCATACATGGATTTCTATGTTCTGTTCTGCTTTGTCGTTCCTTCCTCCCCTTTTCCCTTACGTTGCTCATGAATCGACTTGCGGATTTTCTCCGGATTTGGATCCTTCTCATTTCCGCCTGGCTTCTCGTCATCACTTCCTCTACCTTCGACTTCGTCTCTGTCTTGATTGCCCGGTCTCAGTCGTCCTCCTGTCTCTTGTAGATCTAATGCCAAATGTTGAATGGTGCCTTCCCGAGTTCTGCCCCTTGCTTCCGGGTCCCTTGATCCCCTTGATCCTTGATTGATTGATGTTTCGTTTTACTCTCCCAGCCCCCTTCGCCACGGACCTAAACCTCAATTTCCGTTTGAATTTGTGACTGGAACCTGAATTTGATCCGTCTGTTTGGAAGTTCTTCTAAGAGTGCCTCCGAGTGAATGATCGCTTCTCAGTCATCATCAGCGTCACTGGTAATTACTATCAATGATACCAGAACGTTGAGCAGTGCGCTTGGTAACCTTTCTGCGGGGTTCATTATGTTCACCTTTTTCGAGTCGCTTCGGAGTTCCGTTATTCGCCATCTGCCGTAAATTTGTAAGTGAAGACATTGCGAATATGATATTTATTGAATGGAGACGTGGCTCGGTGGTATCTACCGTCCATGATGTCGTCCTTCACCACCACACTTAACCTCATTATTTCATCTTATTTGACGTTGGCTGCTTCTCGGCACTGCAAATCGCGAGCTGAGATGAAGATAAGCCAGACCGAATCGATGACCGAGGGCGCGGGCGGGCGATGAGTCGAATGGACGAGCATCGAGCCAATCCAGTCGCGGTCGCGTATCCTTTCCAATTCATTGGCCACACGCACTCACGCACAATCTGAGACTTCTCGCACCTGCGGCCGTCGAGCCCATCTCACATTTAACTCTTCCCTTTATCATCACCTCCATTGCACCTCTTCGTTGCATACTCTTGACGCAGAGCGTTGGCACTGGAAGAGAGAGAAGGAAAAGAAAGTTCAGCTCGCGGTAAAAGGAAGGACTCAAGCCGCTGAACGTAGACTCGGAAGACGCCAGACAAGATGCAGCAGAATTTCATGGTTGGCGAGTACGTGCTTCCTCTCTCCCTTCTTATTATCATAGCTGAGCTAGCCTGCATGCACTTATACAATATAAATACGAACGGCACGCTTCATCGCGCTGACGTTGTCTTTACCCGACAATACTTCACTTCCATCTGACAGTGCGCTCTCCCTCGAGCGTATCCGATCCACACTCATCCGGCTCGAGGATACTATTATTTTTGGACTCATCGAGCGCGCGCAATTCAAGTACAATCCATGTATATATGAGCCATGCACTGGGCCCAAGCCTGACTCAGCGACGAACTCGGCTGATGACTCTGGGAAGGCACAACGCAGGGGAAAGGGTGTGGGAGAGCTTGCTGAACTTGGGTTCAAGGGGAGCTGGCTGGAATGGTTTATCAAGGAGACCGAGACGTTTCATGGTGAGTGGTCTTTGGAATTATGTTTGCTCGATATTTCAGGCTTGTGATTTGGAGTGCGGGTTGGCTGACTGGGTATATGCGTCTTCTTTTGGTGCCATGCAACGCGTGAATAGCGAAAGCGAGGAGGTATACGAGGTTCGTCCACAATTGATTCTTCGCTTTGTATCTTATATCGCATGAACTATGTGCTTATATGCGCCTCCTGAAAAATACAGTCCCGATGAAGAACCATTCACGCCCACCTCCGAACTCCCGTCCCCACTCCTCAAACCGCTCGCTTACCCGACCATCCTCCATCCTAATTCCGTCAACGTCAATGATCAAATCATGTCTCTTTATGTTTCGGCTATCGTCCCTCGCATCACACGTTCGCGAGCGTTTGCCAAAACCCCGGGTGCGAATGGACATGCAAACGGGCATGTCTTCACTGGCGAAAACGTGAACGGCAAGAACATCAATGGAGCCGGCAATGGCGACGAGGATGAGGACGATGACGGCAACTACGGTAGTGCCGCTACACTCGACGTCGAGCTCCTCCAAGCTCTCTCCAAACGCATCCACTACGGCAAATTTGTCTCCGAGTCCAAATTCCGCACCTCCCCCGCAGAGTTCATCCCACACATCCTCTCTCGAGATCGCGAGAGGCTCGCGGGGCTGATCACGAAGCCGGAGGTGGAGCTGCGGCTGTTGGGTAGGGTGGGAAGGAAGGCGAGGATGTATGGGTGTGAGGTGGATGCAGATGGGGTGCCGATCCCTGGTGATGGTAAAGAGGGCAGTGAGGAGGAAGATAAGTCTCCTGGGGCGGGGGAGAGTGAGTCGAAATGGAGGGGACGGATCGAGGCGGATGCAGTGGTAGAGTTATATAAGAAGTATATCATTCCGTTGACGAAGGAGGTAGAAGTGGATTATCTACTGCAAAGGCTGGACGGACTGTCCGAGAAGGAGATTGATAGACTAGCAACCCCAAATCCTTAAATCGAGTATGTATAAGCATTGCTTCAGGCAGGTTGTTTCTCTTCGCCCTATATGCAATATAATGTCATGACCTCAATCATCGCGGAAATGAGATTATCTGTTTTGTAAAGGAAAACAAAGTAATCAATTGCGGGAGTCAATTTCTTGTACCTATCGAGATAGGAAGAACCCGAAAGATGGTTATGAGACGATAAATGGACCTAGTGTGTACAATCATAGTTGGAAAACATTTGACATAGCATCATGAAAACAAACGTAATTAAGAAATATTTGAGTGAGTTTCGGATTTTTCGGAAGGACAGCAGGCATAAGTCAAATCAGTTCGATGGTTTTTGACAGAGAAAAGGGAATGAATAGAAACCGAACAGCGTCAACCTTTCGCCGCCCGTTTCTACATTTCAATCCCAAGCGTCATCTGCAGAAACAAAAGGCACCCTGGAATACAGCCACCTTAATGATCTCTCGTCTATCTTGTAACAACCGCCCAGTTTAAGGGTCCAAAGAGGAAAGATACCATTGGGAGTTTCGCCTTTTTCCAATGCTTCCCGCACAAAAGGACGGAGGGCTGGGTGCTTTTCTCCTGCAGTTTGAATCCGAAGGGATGATAAAGGTTCTGGAAGCCGCGTCATGAGGGATTGAACAATGGCGTCGCCTGTGAGGTTCGGCGAATTTCTTAGATCGAGAGTCCTTAAATTTGGACATACGATCTTTTTTCTGCACGAGAGACGCTCGACGACAAAATTTGTGAACTTGCCATTGTTTCCGAGCGCGTCACAATTTGAAACTTTGAGTTCTCTCAAGGAAGAGGCATTCTCAATGATCGGCAACGTTGAATCGTAATTAGGCACGACTTCACATGATTGCATGTAGAATGTGTGCAAACATGGAAAGGTCCGTCCCAGGATCCGAAAATCTACTGCTCCGTCGATGATGCTGAGGGTTCTGAGGGAAGGAACGTCTATGTGAGTAATAAGTTCACTAGCCATTCTCAACCCATGACAGAACAAAAGAGTATGAAGATTCGGCAACGAGATACGCGGATCCAGCACGTGACGAGAACTCGAATCCGACACTTGGTTCAAGAGATTCAAGACATTGAACATGTCCATGACTGGCTCCAGATCCACGACTTCCAAGGAAGGGTTGTTGAGGAGAACTATGAGCAGGGTGCTCATTGAGAACTGATTTGCTTGTATGGATAGCTTGGTGAGCATACTACATGAAGTTAAAGCCGGTAATATGGCTTTCGTCTGAGTCCGGATCATAGACAAGGAAGACAAATCGACTGCCTCTAAAAGAGTATTGCGTATCTCCTCGCTTTGCGTAGAATCCCCGTCTTCGAACCCGAATGTGAATGCGCTGCAGGTCGTGTCTCTGAGCCCCAGAGACTCGAGGTTCAGTTTCATGTCGCTAGGCAAGGGAAGGGCTGTCGATTTCGATCCAAATTCCACATCGAGCCCTTTCAGTCCCGACCAGAAATGCGGCGGGTACGCTGCGAGAGCATCTGGGCGAGTATCGAATGGAAAGTGGCGCACAGTGAGGTAGAGAAGTTCGCCACGCGAGCGTTCAGACCACGTATCGATCTTCTCCTGGTCTGTTCTGCTGCTGATATTGAGACGCGTCCAAAAGGATGGTGTATCGAGAATAAGCTGCCTCCATGCCTTGCAGACCCGCGTCAAAGCAAGCAATGTAGCCTCTTTTTCACCTATGAGGAAGCCAATTAACTTGATGATCACTTCGTCGGGCAGATTTGCGAAATGTAATCCCAGTGCCTTTTGGGCGCTCAGCTTGATCTCGGTGAGCTCCGCAACTACGGTTGCGTCAGTCGCATCGATGATTCCGAGGATCTCATCGATGAGCTTGATGGCGTTGGAGGGCTGATCCATCCGCACCATCAGTCGTGCAGTTAGCGCATATGTCTTTGTTAAGAGTTAGATAACTCAGATGCCCATCCAAAACTGCTTAAGCACATACCTGCCAGGAAGTGGGTGCTATCTCGTTAACTCTTATCGAGGCTTCAATATCTTCGGCATATTCTTTCAACTTCTCCAAAGCCACCGCTCTGGCCTCGTAAGCTCGCTCGTCTTGATCATTTATTCGTATAGCCTATAGCAGAGATGTTCTTAGATGCGTTGTCTAACAATGAGAAACTGTAATCAAACCTCATTAAATGCTTCCAGCGCCTTCCCGTATTTCCCTACATGAGAAAGAGAGAGGCCTCGTTTAAGAGTGCTGTCGTAGTCAATGCCTGGCATGATGGAAGGAACGAGAGATGGGTGATCAGATTAATCTTCAAGAAAGGGCCTCGTGTCTTGCCAGTGTGCGTGGGTAGTTGTAGTTTGTTTACACTTGTGTTCACCATACTAGCACTTATTCACCTGCCATTCCCATACAAATGCATTGCAATTTCATCTTGCGTTACTATCCGATAGCAGATCTCCTTTGTACTATGTTAGCCCTTTCTACGTGCGTTGCTTCCGATGCGACAAGATTGATCTGTTATTAACAATGCTAGGCACGTCCTTGAACCCGCTCAAACCAAGCGTTATCTCAAAGTCCGAGAGAATGACTTTGATTTGCTCTGCAACACCTGCCTCACCTGCTAAACATAGGGCATACATAAATGGGCGGCCCACTAATAATATCACATGAGTCAAATTTGTTTTATATCTCGTAAGGAGGAAAGCACTATGGACTTACATAGCACTCCCTGAGCGCCGAGTGCGAGCGCCTTGATGATATCGCTACCCGTGCGTATACCGGAGTCGAAGAGTACGGTGAACGATCCTGAGGCCTGAGCTTCACGAACTTTGCGTGAAGATGTGATCTCTGCCAAGGCATCGATGGAAGCGATTGCTCCATCAACTTGCCTGCCACCTTTATATTACGGAATAGAAAAGGAAAGGGTTAGAGCTTAAATACGAATTGTAGAGATAATCTAGTGCTAACCGTGGTTGGAGACAATGATACCGTCCACCCAGTTCACAGCTATCTCGGCATCCTGAAATGACATTGAAGTCAGAACGGAGGCATAAGCATGACTAGCTCGAATCCCCTACCTCAACGTTTTGAATGCCTTTCAACACAATTGGTCCATCCCATAATTCCCTCAACTCTTTGATATCCTCCCATGTCCTATATTTCCCTGAATTAACCTCACCCAGCCAGTTCGCTCCGATCAACTTCCTAGTCAGCACTTTTTCGTTCTTTTCCTCTATGAGCCTCCTTTCGAGCTCCTTCGGATCGTAAGGAAACTCGACGTATCGTCCGCGAGGCCACGGTTCCAGGTCAAGTCTTTCCATGAAGACCGGATCGCTGAGTCCAACAGCACATCCCGTCGAGTGCGCAAAAGGTAGATACGATGTTTGAAGGTCGTGTGGGCGCCATCCGAGCGTCATTGTGTCGAGGGTGACGACAAGGGTCGTGAATCCCGATGCTTTAGCTCGCGAAAGGAGGGAGGCGGTAACCTCTCGCGTGCGTGGCCAGTATAGTTGGTACCAACGCGGCGCAGAGGTTTCACCTGAAAGTGAGGAGCTGGAGAACGCACTGTCGCTTGCGTGGGCAACGTCTTCTATGGAACGCGTAGATGCGGTGCTCATGATGAAGGGAACACCGAGGGACGCAGCAGCACGAGCGGAAGCAAGCTCGGCTTCCGGGTGCAGAATTCCTTGTACTCCGATGGGAGCGATGAACAACGGGGATGGGTAAGTCTTGCCAAATATCGTCGTCTTGAACGGAAAACAGCTGCCGCTTAATAAATGGAAACCGAGACGAACATTAGGAAATGGAACGAACCTCGATGTTACGGGACGACGCATTGCGCAGCATACGTGGAACGATTTGCCATTCTTCAAATGCCTCTCTGTTTCGTTTATCTGTCGAACACGTTCCAGCACTAGCGAAGACATATAGATATGCATCTGAAACGTTTTCAGTAACAATAACAGGATGTCCTAGATCCTGCTGAGCAAACAGCACTCACCCGTATGCTCCTTCATCTTCTCCCTGGCCCTTTCCTCTATCTCCTTCCCCGACACAGTCCCAAGAACAGGAGCCTTGCGTCCGAGGAGGTTCTCAGCATTATACGCCGACCACTTGTTTGACCCAGGCTCGAAGAGTGGGGCCAACTCCTCCCGCAGCTTCTTCATTCCTTCTTCCATGATGCGAATGTGTATGACTCGATCAAGTGTTCCGAGTGTTGAATAACCTGGCCGTGGAAGTCGCTTTAAAGCTCGCGGGTGCTTGTATCGATCCTATCGCATGTCTAAGCAGATGACTTCTGTCCGTCAGGTCATGTGTGCACGCCCGCTCGTTCCGTATTCGAGTTGTTTCCACGACTCGAAATAGCTCACTAAAAGCACGCCTTGTTTATAGTTCATGCCACTATTGTGGATCGGTAGAAATAGAAAGCCTCTATTTGTGAGGCGTGTAAAATTTGCGCGTTTTTTTGGCCATGGGAGGAAGAAGGAGGAAGAAGCAGTGGTAACAGTAACAGTAAGGATTGTTCAACTTCAATTTGCTCGGCTTGTTTCGGTGCCGCAGCCGTGGCCACCCACACCCGAGCTCAGCTTCGGACCGGCCCGCCCGCTTAACTTAATTTGGATTTGGGTCCCGCTATCCGCAAATTACTTCTGTCTCGATTGTCGAAATACTCTATTGTTAATCTGAGAAAAAAAAAGTTAAGATAGGAGTATTTGAAGACGAAGACGAAGAAAAGGAAGGAGGCAAGAAGATAGAAAAAGACAAGAGAGTCGCAAAGCGGGCCTGCTGGGAAGAAGGAAGTCGGCGTAGAGGCAATACGGAAATACATAATGGTTTAGGAATAACAAGAAAAAATGGAATGTCCAGCAATATAATAAGGCAAAGAACATTTCGCGAAGAAAACAAATAAATAGCAATGAATCACTAGTCATTGTCACCAATGCTATCGTTTTACTCGGCAATAGTCACTTGAAGTGGCATCTGGAGCTGCATCATGTTTTCCTGCCCCTTCAGCATAGGCAATTGGACGTTTCCCATGGCCCAGAAGATGTCTGGACCAGGTGCAAATGCGAATCGCTCGATAAGAGTGGCCAAGACAAGTTCTGTTTAATGCGCATCACAATGAGACTTGAAACCAACAAAGCTTGATGAGCATTGACTTACTCAGTTCCATTTCTGCGAATTTGAAGCCTATACAAGCTCTGGCACCGCCAAGGAACGTCATCCTGATATAAGTGATCGTATAGGATCAGTAAAGTTTGCATCGCCACGGATAAGAATGCAAATGACGTACATCTGTGAGTAGACACCGGGTAACCGAGCTCCCTCAGAAAGCTGGGGCATCGGGTTCAGCCACCTCTCAGGCCTCCACTCATCAGCGTCCTCGCCCCAGATATTCTTGTTCCTGTTCGCACCGATGATCGAGACGAAGAGCGTCGTTCCCTTCTGGACTATGACTTCTCGGATCTCTGACTCGCCATCCGATGAGACGACCGGAAACTGGAGCGGAAGTACGGTGTCTTGGGTTGCGCTTGGATATGATAGGAAAGAGCCACATGTCAGAACTACAAGTGTCGTAGCTGGAACTGGAAACGGGTGAGAAGAGCGAATGTGAAACACTCACACTCTATCGAGCATAGGGGCCGGGGGATACACGCGCAGAGTTTCCCGAATGACGGCATCAAGATACGGGAGTGCCAAGAGAGTGTCGTAGTCTATCTCGCCTTCATTATCTGTGCGTGCCTGTCGGATTTCATCTCTAAGTTTCTGTTGGACATCTGGGCGGTTCGCCAAGACGTAGAACAGGTTACTCATGCCACTCGAGGTCGTCTCGTGTCCAGCGACTATGAAAGAACTAGAAATCGTAGTATGAGATCAACATCGTGAAGTCTCATAGAATATAGAATTAAGTGCACCTCATGTGCGCCAGAAGCTCAGGTTCGGGCAATTCATCTTCGCCTTTTTCCGTCGCTTCGTTATGCGCTTTCACTGAAGACTTAAAAATGAGTCAAAAATTACAACTTAACGCTATGAATGCACGCACGCAAGACTGTGATGATGTCCTTTCCTCTACCAGCCTCAAACTTATCATCACCTCTTGCGATAGCCCCTTTCTTTTGAGACAAAATCTCGGTCGTAGAGCGTTCAATAGTGTCAGTGACATCAACAATATCACGCACAGGCCCGGAAGGAATAAGGTTGAGTATCCAACGACGGAAGGAGGCCGGACCAAGTTTCACGAGCCATGGTACGAACATGCGTAGGAAGGCGAGCTTGAAAAGCAAAGGGCTGCGGACAGGATACACACGTTAATGCATGTTCGCGTTCAGCGGGACAGGACAAACTCACGTTAGCGTTTTGATGGCTTCGCTATACTCGTTTCTCTGCTCGCTCTTGTCAAGAGCGTCGAAGTTATATCCGAGACCTCCTCGCCCAACATATTCCAAAGCCGCTCGCGAAGTCCAGTTCATGATGTCTATGTATTTCTTGCCGGCTCGAACTTCATCCTCGACAATGACTTTGACCTTCAGAATTTCGAATTAACTTCTCATCGCTTAGTGACCTCAAGCGCACCTCTTCAGCAATCAGTTGAAACACAGGGAAAAGATCGCGGATATGTTTCGGGGCGAAGACAGGATTAAGCATTTTGCGCTGCTTCCTGTGCCCATCACCCAAACTTGACAGCAGGCACTTCCCGAAAAGGAGGTGAAATTGCCTATAGTAGTGTAAGCCCTTGCATGACAGAGCCGAGAAACTCGGAACCTACAGCAGGAACATTTCCGTCTCCTCATAAATGTTTTGATCTTTGACACAAATGTGTTGCAAAGCGAGCGGATCAGACACGTAGAGGTACTGCTCCTGTCACGGACAGATGAGCTTTACATGGAAAGTTGACAAGTAATTGGTCACTACTCACTCCGAACGGCATCTCCACTCGCACAGCACCCCCATACTCGCGATAAAGTTTCTTGTGATATTCCCAGCCGTTTCTATTGAGAAATTCGTCAAAGTTTCCTATGCAATATCAAGCGGTGAAGGTCTGGGAGTAAGCGGTAAAAACCGAATTCACATAAAAGTGCAATTACCTTTCCACCACGATGACCTCGGAGGTCCGGGAAGGTGCGCTAAGCCTCGCCGATTGATCAATGAGTACAACCACCAGGCAACGAGCGCGGTGAGCACCAGGGGAACCGCATGGTGTGTGATTGCATTCATGGGTAGTGCAGAGTGTCAGGGTGCGTGTGTGTAGAATGCTCAAAATGTATCGGGGCGCGTTGAAGATGTCATTCCTGCTCTTATATACCTAACGCCCCAAACATGACCAATTACATTCATAGCTTCGGTGCTTCTGTTCTGCGAGACACGATGGACATAAGCACGCTGAGGCTGAGGCTGTTATTGTTCACTGTTCACATCGACTCGGCTGGACGGTGGGCGTGAGTTATCCGCGCTATCAGTTGGTTTGTCTCAATTCTGGGGAAATAGCGATCTAGTAACAAAGGTTATCCTGAGTACACAAAGGGAAAGTGCGTGTCAATAAGGGATAAGACCAAGATCTGCATACCTTCAGAGCAAGCCGAGCCGAAAATCGTTGCAGGAAAGGGGAAATGGGTAAGCGAGGCTTCGGATAACCGGCTTCATTCTTCGGCGCGGAAAACATTAGGAGGCGCGATATTCTGAGAACTCTTCGTCAAAGACCAAACGTTGATTTCCCAAAATTGTCAGAACAAAAGCAAAGACTCACAATTTGTGTAGATTTACTGAGAGTTTAGTGTACCCGACTCCGCGATGGCTTCGATGGCGTAAATCTTGCAAAAATAGACTGGATTCTTTGCGATCCAAATGAGCCCACGCTATTCTCGGGGGCCGCCAGATGGAATACAGCAAAAGATAAGAAATTGAATATCTATACGCAACGCCAACCTTCTCTCCATTACAGAAGCGACATGCCTTTCATCGAAACTTGAGCGGGCGCGGCGAGGTCGGAAGATGTGTTAGTCCTGCTGATTGTAAGGATCCAGGGTTGGAGGCGATGGTAATGGTGCTATCAACAAAAGCACTTGTCAGACTCTGAAGCTCTCTCCTATGGTTCAGCAAGTACTATATGAAAAAAAAATGCAAATCCAATTGCAATCGTGGTAGGTGCATCATCTCAGAGTGGGATGGCCGGTCAAGAGCTAACCGTGACAGAAAGGAGCAAAAGTGGCAAGACAGCCACAATTCCTGCCAGAGCTCACGATAATGGCAAAGTCGACTGTTCAGCGGGGTCCAGATCATACGGAGAGGCGACATTTCTTGAAAACCGGTTCTAAGGAGGCTAAGATCGATTTTTGAAGATATTTGCTACTGATAGGTCATCGATGTCGTCGTTGGAGGGAAAGGAATGTTTTGTGAGACGCGGTACCTAAGACGCGTCCGCAAGACACGCCTTCGCCTGTACAGCTCGTAGCAACATACGACTATTTCAGATGTCGTAGGATACAAGTACATCTCCAGCCAAAGGTCAATGAGACAATCAGGAAGCATTATGCAATAATATGATTATGACCTCTTTGTTGCTTTGACCCTCTTCTTTTTCTCTGCCTTCTTCATCTTATCTTTCCTCTTTTCCCTTGCTTCTTCCTTTGCTACCCTCTTTCGTTCCTTTTTTTCGTCTCGATCTTCGTGCTTGTGGCCTCTAGGTTTTCTTTCCTCTTTTGTCAGCGACCCTTCCCCCTCACTACTTCCATCGCTGCCGTCAATGTCGGTACCATCGCTGTCCTCCCCACTGTCGTGCTCGGTCTCGTCACCATCCTCGATAGCAACCTTCTTCATCAACTCTGGAGGGGTTGTTTCACCAACATCTTCCTTCTCATCAGCTACGTTTGCGGCTTCTTTACTTTTCGTAGAGGAAATCAGCCCGATCGTGTCAGAATAAATGAGATCCTTTCCTTGACCCCTCGTGAGCATGTCGACATCGCGTTCCGGATCATACACGTCATTGAGTTTTCGAGGGATGAAAGACCGCATAAATACAGCGTCTTCATGTTCTCGGGAACCTTGCTCTGTGGGGTGGACCATATGATCTCCATTCTGACCGCCAGATGGCTCCTCGTCCGTACTTCTCGCGATCCACGAGTTCAGAATTTGTTTTTCCTCTGCAAGTGTTTTGGTATTCTGCGACTCCGCCGGTAAAATCGTGTTTGAATCCCTACCCAACTCCTCAATTAGCCCATCCCTGTCCCTCGTCACGAATTCAAAAGCCCGTCGAAGTCCAAGTGTCTTCACTCCTCTCCTCGAAAAGAACTCCTCCGCGTTCCCAATATCCTTTCGTAGGAAATCGAAGGAATGAGGATGATCATGTTCAACCGCCTGCGAGACGTCAATGATGAAAAGTGCATTTGCATGAAACAGGATGTTGTATTCGGATAGATCGGCATGTACGAGATGGCAATCGTGAAAGAGGCGGCGGATAGTAAGGATAAGGTCTTTGTAGAGAGACGTGAACTGGTCTGCGGGTACTTCAGCATCTTTGAGACGAGGTGAAGCCCTGTTACACCAAACACATTAAATATCTTTCATAATGAAAAAACAGTAACCAGAGGACGCACCAGCCTTCTTTATCTCCTAGAAACTCCATCACTAATACATTCTCCCTGACTTCTATTGGAGAGGGACACGGGATGCCAGCAGTAGTTAACCGCTTTAAATTCCTCATCTCCTTCTCCGCCCATAATCGAACCATCTTACGTGGGTTATGTCTCGAGTAGCCTCTTCGAAATCTGTGCTCGCCGGATACATACCGATCACGGTCTTTGAATACAAGAATCGACGTTTTGTAGATTTTGAGAGCAAGATGATTTCCTTCGGGGGATATAGCATGATAGACATTGGCCTGGCAAAAGAGAATGAAAGAGATGTGGTCAATACCGCGCCAACTGGACTGTCTCCTGGGAAATAACTCACCTCCTTCCCCGTACTTACACATCCATTAATCTCCTGCACGAGTCCCCTCCCAATCATCTTATACAAGATGATCCTCGTCCGTGGGTCTAGCACTTGCTCATTCGTCGCCCGATCCGACTTGTCCTTCTTGTTCGCATGTGCACTCGGTCCTTTCCTATTCACGCTCGCACCCATCCCCATCCTATACGGTTCGTCGATATGCTTTAGTCGAGCAGCATACTTCGAGAGTGCCGTTAACTGATCGGTAGTTCTCTTATTTTGATGGTCAAGGACGGATGAGGACGGGGTCGTGGGTTTGCCGTCGGATTGGGTGGATGAGGGAGGTGGCTGGCGGGGACGGTTCACTGCTGGTAGGGCGGCAACGGTAGCTTTGGATTTTGATATCGATTGTTGGACGCCTTCAGCTGTTCCTGAATGGACTGCGACGTGCTGTCGAAGACGATTGTACTGCTTCGTGAAATCTACATTTCAGTGAGACGTGTCGCTGGCTAGTCGGTACGAGAAACACGTACCTCGTTCCGTAACGTCCCAGTCCTCGTCATCGACTCCGTTGCCTTCAAAGTCTTCCTCCATCAACTCACCTTCATCATCGTCATACAAGCTGCCATCTTCTGGATCTGACCACTCGAGTAGGTGCTCGTCGTCGATGTATGCGGCATCGCCTCTACTATCTACTATGATTGCTTTCGACTTTTTCGTATGGAGTTCATTATTCTTGAGACCGTCGTCTTCAATTGCATCGTCGAACTGTCCTGATTCTTCAAGGTTGGAAGGGTTCATCAGTCCCGGCATGGTGTTTCAGAGAGTGGCAAGAAATATTCAGGGAGTCCGAAACTTTGTTCCAGATATTCCCACGCTACGACCGGACGAAAAACAGACGCAGACTTTCTACTGTACAACTTCCATCTTACACAATGCATGAATGAATAAAGGAAAAAGGAGGCATGATGCAAGACATGTGGATAGCATAAGAGAAAGATGAATTTTGAAAGAGAAAAACGTTCGTAGTACTCAATCCGGAAAGCCTCTAGTGGGCCGAAATCGATTCTTTCACTCGTTTGCGGTGCATGACGATCCACGGATGCTCCAGAACCTCACTCAGTGGGAGCCGCTTTTCAGGTTCCAGTTTCAACAGCTAGAAGACCGAGAATTAAATGTAAGTGAGCTGCTGGTTGAAAAAGGATACTGAAAGCTGACCTTCTGGATCAAGTCCCTGGCTTGCGAAGATACTTTGGATGGGATTTGCAGATCCACCTTTGCGATTCGCTTGTAAGTCCCTGTAAATCGGTTTTAAATTGTTTTCGAGTAAAAGTAATATCAAGACGAACCGTTATATGCTTTGTCCTCAAACGGGGGAACTCCACAGAGAAATTCGTAAGTCAATACACCCAGAGCCCAATGATCGACTTTCTCGTTATGCTCCTTTCCTAGCACCATCTCAGGAGGTAAGTAGTCAAGGGTCCCACAGAGCGTCTTGCGCCTATCGAATCGAACATTTAGTTCAAGTTGGCAAAAATAAGATACTATCCAACATACCGGCTTCCCGGAGCATGGACACTCCATCCGAAATCTCCGATTTTGAGCTCCCCGCCTATCCCCAGGAGCAAGTTCTCAGGTTTGATGTCTCGATGAATGACATGCTTTGAGTGCAGATACGACAATGCATCTGCCATCTGGTCGATGTACCTCGAGCTTCTCCTCTCCGAGAACGATCCAACTTTGCTCAGTTGCTTATAAAGCTCGCCTTTCCCCGCAAACTCTATCATAAGGAATATCCGTTTCTCGTCGTGGAAAAAGCCATATAGTCGTAGGATGTGGGGGTGACGAAGGTTTTGCTGAATCTCAATCTCACGCCGAATCTGTTTCTCGACTTTTGATTCCACAATTTCGGATTTGTAGAGGGTTTTGAGGGCAAGAATGTACCCTGGTTCGCATTTGGTTCGGACCATGTAGACTCGACCAAACTTGCCTTTACCAAGTGGTCTTCCGATTTCGAAATCGTGCAGAGTCCAGTCACGAGTCGGTCGAAGTCTATTTGCGCATCAGAAACTGAAAATGGTCTGCTCGTGCTCAATCACTCACCCATGCTGACTAGAGTTCAATGCCAACACTTCAGCCGCCTCTCCATACACCACCGACCCGCGCTTTTCGTTCTCCGTCTCCATTCCACCGTCATACTGCCCGATATCCAAACCAGACCCAACAGCTTCTGCAGGTGTAGGTGCTCTCGAGCTTTGTTGCGAGGCCACTTTCTGCGCTGCAGCAGTAGCCGATGCTGTACGTGCGTGCTGAGCACCCGCCTTGGATGATTGCGATATCGTCCGCGTGTGGCTCGCTGCGCCTCCTGCCGCTGTCTTCACGGCTGCGCTCGTTCCACCCAGCGTACCAGCCCCATCTCGTGTTGGCGCATACTTCGACGAAAGCTTGACGTTGCTTGAAGTCTTCTTGAGGATCGGGGCACGAAGTTGTTGCTTGTCCTTGTTGAGATCCATGTTAGATAGTTGTCGGGTAAGCCCCATCACCGTCGTTGTTTTTGTTGTTGCCATCTTGTCGAGTTCGGTCTCTGAGATTCAGAGGTTCAGAGATTGACGTCGTGGCCTCCGAAGACACGGAGGATATCGTGAGGTTGGGAAGGCCTACAGAGAGTCGTCGTGAGATGGCAAGGCTTGTCTCTTTCTCGGTTGGTTGAATCTTGAACACGCGTTTGTTGCACGTGATCGTTTAACCGTCTTGCTAACTTTATTTCGCAAACTTTGGTTAGAAACCACCATCATGAGCGTGCCCTTCCACTTGGCCCTCAAGTCTTTCATGCAAGAGGGATACATAACGGTACGCGCAAAACTGTATACAATGTCAACCTAGGACTTTCTATTCTCCCACTTGAAGGGTAACTCAGGAGTTTTCTGGCCCCTTGTCTTTCCTGAACTCATTATCGACGTCACAACACCATTAATTGCGTGCTCATATGGCCATTCATCCTCGTGTCGAGATTTTGGGCTCAGAGAGCTACGGTTTCGTCATCTCCGTCGTCACATCCAAGCAACGTTCCTCGAGCAATACTATTTGGCTCGGACGTCTCCGGGACGAGTTCATTCTAAAGTCGGAAACCCGGGACTCCTTTGATTACACAAGAGTGCGTGCTGATTTTTGTCTTCTCCGAGCTCTTATCTAATTTTTTGCAGACTCCAATGTGCTATTGGTCGACCCATTCTCTCTCGGAAGCTGTCCGTTATCGCTGATGGTTGATAATGACCGGAGGGGCGACTACCCTCAACGCAAGGTCTCCTGAGCTTCTCTTCTTCTATTTTCTCATGGAGACAAGGTGTGATCCAGCGCGTAATTTCTTGGTAACAACTTTGAGGAAATCAGGGCAGAGAGAGTACCCTTACGTGGAGCCGACCGCAAATATGAGCTCACTTGAAGTCAATGGATATCTCGGGGTTTCGGGCTTTCTTGGACTCGGCGAATACAATTCTGGTGTGGGTTATACTTACCCAAGAAGGGTGTCATGCTCCAATTGACTCGACGGCTCAACTTTGTAACGCATTTTGGTACATAAGCCTCTGAAAATTGAGAGGTCGGAGTATACCTCGTCTCCATAATTCCCTTCCCACAATGTCACCTGTCGCCATATCGCGCCCAGCCGGCGAGGAGCAGCCCTTTGAAAAGACACAATTGAAGACCAATGGTACTTATACGAATGGCACGGCCAGCAAGTTGGACGTGCTAGAGGACTACGATGGGAAATATCAGTTTGCACCCATCGAGGAGGCTGAGGTATCTCGAGCGATGATCAAGCGGTGAGCATTCATTTTTCCATATTATAGCAACATTCAGTTATCACGATCATAGCTACTTCAATACCATGTACGAACGTGCCGTCTCAGATGTCGTCATCGTCGGTGCTGGATCCGCAGGTCTCTCCTGCGCATACCACCTCGCCAAGACGCGCCCCGACCTCAAAATCACCATCCTCGAGGCCAATGTTGCCCCAGGTGGTGGAGCCTGGCTTGGCGGGCAGCTCATGTCCGCCATGGTCGTACGCAAGCCCGCAGACTGCTTCCTAGCCGAGATTGGCGTCCCCTTCGAAGACGAAGGTTCCTTTGTCGTCGTCAAGCATGCGGCGCTGTTCACTTCGACAATCCTTTCTAAGGTGCTGGCGTTCCCGAATGTTGTAATGATGAATGCGACAGCTGTGGAGGACCTTATCATTCGGGAAGACAGTACGGGGAAGCAGCGCGTCGGGGGTGTTGTCACGAACTGGACTCTCGTCGCTCTGAACCATGACACGCAGTCCTGCATGGACCCGAACACTATCACCGCTCCCGTCATCATCTCTGCAACGGGCCATGACGGCCCCATGGGCGCTTTTTCTGCTAAAAGGCTTGTAAGCTCGGGTTTGCTGAAAGAGTTGGGTAACATGAGAGGATTGGACATGAACCGCGCCGAACCTGCGATTGTGAATGGAACCCGCGAAGTGACTCCGGGACTCATCATGACTGGTACGTTCTCTTTTCGATAACTTGACTTTCTAGAAAGATATCATTGTTAATCATGATTAGGAATGGAGCTGTCTGAACACGATGGCTCGAACCGTATGGGACCCACCTTTGGTGCGATGATGGCGAGTGGGGTCAAGGCTGCGCATGAGGCAATTCGGGTCCTTGACTCTTCACATATCGTGAATGGGAAGATCGTCGCTTGATGGTTTGGTATTCATAGCCGTTTAAAAATGTTGAATGCGTAAAATACCGTAATTGAAATAACCTAGGTTGAACTTTGGAGTGAAGTAATTGCAGTCAACTAGGTATATGTAATGAAAACAAATAAGGCCCTATTCGGTAACAAAGTTAACGGTGGGTTAACGTTAACTTGGGTTAAGCAAGCCCAATTTCCCACGTTAAGCTGACTCGCCGCGTAGTGAGTTAGCTTAGGGTGACGCTGTCACAAGGTGTGACAACGCATACGCACGCTCCTTTCGTTGTCGCTGTCGCTCCTCTTCTCTATCTTATACTTTCCTATGGCTCAATTTACGCATCAGTCTAAGCAGATGCTGTTGGTGGAGCATTCGCTACATTGATATCAAAGAAGCCATTCAAGAGCCAAATTTTCTTTTCTAATTTACAATCAAACAGTCTATGAATATACAAATTTATCACGTGAAAATTTCCGACCAGCCTAAAATATGAGTCGCATGTGCAGAAACCCGGTTTAACAGACATGTCTTGTTGGCTTGCGAGTCTGGGTCATAAGAGAAAAAAGACATGTAGATGAACAGAGAGGAAGTTGTTGATGGAAATAAATGAATGTATGAGCAAGCTTTAAAGAGAGGAGAGTGAGAGCGGATGGGCGTGACAGAGGTTAAGCAAGCCCAAACCGCGACACCGAACGGCTTGAAAGTCAGCCAAGCGTGGGAATTGGGCTTGCTTAACCCAAGTTAACGTTAACCCGCCGTTAACTTTGTTACCGAATAGGGCCTAAAGTCCACATCGGATATGGTGTAACGGCTAACATTGCCGCCTCTCACGCGGCAGCTCGGGGTTCGATTCCCCGTATCCGAATTGTCGATTATTGTACGAATCATTTTTATTTGTGGTTTACAGTTTGTTTTAGTACTCAGACCAGTTTCTTAGCAATGCTTTTCTCGATAACATTCTAAAGTTATTTCTACTGTTCAATTTGAATTGTATGCGAGACCAGCATCGTATGCAACCTGCGCATAAGCTCACCTATTCCACTCGATCTGCCCTGATAGGTGGATTTTGATATCGTATTTGCGCGAAATTTCGGCATGAACCTTGAACGGGACAAGATGGCTAGGTGCCTGTGGTGCATGATGGAAGGGTAATTTTGGTGATCATCGTCCCTTGTTTCCATTCGCTCACAGAGTCAGCCAATGGTTCTGGTACCTTGAACACCAAATTTACTACCATACTCTCTTCGTATATAATGTGAAGATAGGCCGATAGAGCCATACATCCAACAAAAGAAGAAAAATGATATGGGTTGGGTTGCATGGACGACATTACATTCAAAGCAAAGCATATTCGCAACGAAGCCCATCATCTGTGAGAGAGTTGAGAAGGGGAAGGGGGATATTTCCAAGGTGGACTTAGAATAGAGGACGAGAATATCCAATCTATGATGGTCAGCGAGGGGTTTTATTCAAAAGCTATGTTCTATGGCGTAGCCGAAGCTAAAATCGAAAAGCAAGATTAAGCGTGAGCTAAAATGCAAGATTGTCGGCTTAGCCGGCCTCGGCAAGTCTTACTCCCATAAATGGTAAGACAATATTTAATATTTTTGCGTGTGCCGATTCCCACAGCATACACCCCATGCATGGGTCTCCCGGTCTCCAGTATTGGTTCTGGCCCAATTTCAGTCAGATAAATGGGCTTTAAAGGCTTCCGGAGACTTCAGCATTAGATTTAAGCTCATTCCAATAAAATTTACCATCAGAGTTAGCTGTTTGTCTCTCAATTAGATTACTAAGCACCATGACCGAATGTATGCAGTAGGGATCGGCACGCGCAAAAATATTAAATATTGTCTTACCATTTATGGGAGTAAGACTTGCCGAGGCCGGCTAAGCCGACAATCTTGCATTTTAGCTCACGCTTAATCTTGCTTTTCGATTTTAGCTTCGGCTACGCCATAGAACATAGCTTTTGAATAAAACCCCTCGCTGACCATCATACCAATCACTGGTAAAAGAGGCCCAGCGAAGTGAGGATTCATGATCCTACTCGCCACCTTACGGTAGGCTTGTGATCGACACATTTTGTTTCCGCTCCAGGCAACGAGTTCAGGACGACTCTCATAGCTGCTCTCACACCTACCAACTATTTGCTGCCAATAGCACCCAGTAACGACCCACAGGTCTCGCAAACTTTATAAACTGGTCCTCGACAGGCTCGGGACGTCCTTTCCTTTACCTCTATCTTCGTTCGGCCTTCTGCTTAGGTCACTAGCTCACACTGGCACTTCTGCGGCGAAGTCAGAACCTTCCACTCGAAAAGTAGCAGTCACTCTGGTCTTACCACCTCATAGACGACTCGTTCTCCAGCTGAAATGATGCGAAACACAAGACTCTATGTGGGGCTTACTGTATCCTGGATTTTGTCTAGATCTGTCACGGCTCAGACTTACAACTATGCAATGGAATACTCGGGCGAGACCTTTTTCGATGACTGGTCGTTCTTTGACCACCGTGAGTTTTCACTTATTTTCTGTCCTTTATTTCAAACAACAAGCTCACGCTCAGAACTCAGTGGATAATCTTACAAATGGAAATACTCAGTGAGTGGCAAGCGGAATTATTCTGAGCGCATGGTCTTGACCCTGGGCGATTCGCAATTTTCAGATACGTAAGCCAAACAGATGCTTCCAAGTCAATGCTTGCCTTCGTCAACGATGCTGGGAATGCTATAATGAAAGTGGACAACACTACAAATCTCCAATACGGGCAAAATCGTGACTCGATCCGAATAACGTCGCGGAATAGGTTCACCGTAGGCAGCGTATGGATAGCAGACTTCCTGCATGTTCCGTTCGGCGTACGTCTCCAAACTTCTCATCCATGACTTGGTGCTTAAAACTATGCTCCACAGTGCTCGACGTGGCCCGCATTTTGGTCGGTAGCGCCCGCTTGGCCTACGGGCGGCGAGATCGACACGTTCGAAGGATACAATCAATTGAAAAACAATCGTATGACGCTCCATACGCAACCAGTGAGCCAAATTCTTGAAATTCTCTGCGTCGTAGTGTCTAAGCTCGCCGAAGGGCTGCACACAAGAAAATGCAACGCAGACAAGTACTTTAGTGAACTCAACAGATTGTAGCTACCTCGTAAACGGGAACCAAGGCTGTACGACACTTGACCCAAATCCGTCATCGTATGGAAAAGCTTTTGCCGATGCTGGTGGAGGCATCTATGTCACTGAGTATGCTCAGACTGGAATATCGTTCGTCCTTTTTTATGCACTTTTCATTAACAAGATCTCACATGTGACCAGTCTCTGGTTCTTCAACCGTTCATCAATACCCTCTGCATTATCGGGAGCCAACGTCTCGAGTTTTAGCATAAGTGATCTAGGTACACCTACTGCGAACTTTCCCAATACTGGTTGCGATATGGATACCTATTTTGCACCACAAAACCTCGTCTTCAATATCGCTCTTTGCGGTGACCTGTGAGTGTACCTTTTGCCTTCAAAACATCATACCGAATTCCTTCTGATTCTCTTTAAGCGCTGGAATCCCAACTATCTTCGCTGAAACTTGCTCGGGTGACTGTTATATCGATTGGGTCGTCGGCGACCCTTCAAACTACGACAATGCATACTTTGAAGTTCGCAGTGTCAGGATATTTGGCTCCGGTGCGACGCCCGATGCGAATATCATCAAAGCTAGTACCGCTACTGTATCGATAGATTTGAATACACGACTGCTTGAGTTATCTTTTCTAGCGCTACTCGCGTTTCTGTGTCTTTTCTAGCCTTTCTGCACTTTTAGTCAAATATATTGTTGTTCATGGGGTCTGGATCGATGCACCATCCAATGTTTTTATCTTCCTTCATTTAGGTATTCAGATCTTCTCAATTATGTGTTCCTGTAGTGTAGTCCGTACATGAAGATATAGCTATTGTCTCGCTTTTTTCTTAAAGATAGCAGTTAGAAGCTTAATCCAAATTTGCGCCTTCTTGCCGATGTTATACTAGCTGGGAGCTATTTAAACAAGTACACCTGGTATCTGCCTTTCTGTTTGCGCGGAGCTCAGCGTCCACACCTTTTTTTTTTGCTGAGTCTCGTTCGCGCAAAGCTATTACCCAATATGGTATCTTGAACTCACGCTAGTGTCGATCTCTGAGCTTCTTCCATTCGTGTCACGGCTTCGGTTACGCACAAGCTTTAACTTTCACCAGCACCTCTGACCTGATCTCAACTCTCACCGTTAGTATTTGCTCACCGTGAGCATAGGACTGTAAGTGCATCACGGGAAAGAATATACGGAATTATTGACATTGTTCTATCAGGACTTGAAGTCTCGAGGGCCACAGATTTGGTAGCTAGTGCACACATAAACGCCCTATAAACTTGTCCAATGCAAAACGGCTATCCACCTCCAGGCATGGGAATGCCCCCTATGACCGTACCGCCGATGCACATGCAAAATATGCAGCCACCAATGGGCATGAATATGCCTCCTAACATGCCACCTATGCCAATGGGTATGCCCCGTCCCGGGCTTGGAATGCGGCCACCTGGGCCACCGTTCGGTATGGGTCAGGGTCCCTCTATGATGGCGCTGGCTTCTCAGAGGCAACAACAGCAACCGCTGACTCAGTCGAAGCCTGGCGAAGGCATCACACTATTTGTCGGATCAATTGCTGCTGGTATCACAGATGCGTGGTTAGAAAGGCTACTGGGGGTGCGTGAATACGAATTTTTTTCTCTTCTTTTAGCGCGTATCGGGTCTGACTTCATTCATTGTCTTTCAACATCAGTCGTGCGGTTTGTTAATTTCATTCAAACGCCTTATCACTCCTGCTGGGAAGCCCCAAGGCTTCGGATTTGCAACGTTCGACACCGCGGAAGCGGCGGCGCGTGCGGTCAAATTACTCGATGGGGTGGAACTGCCGGGTTTGGAAGAGGCTGCCATCAACAAAAAGCTTCATGTGAGTAAAATAACTGTGAGATGGGGGGTTATGTTTCACATTTTTCTCTCATAGGTACGAGCCGATGAAGCAAATAAAGCCCGTATGGAGGCAATGCTGTCCGCTCGCATGGCTACGGATGTAAGCGTCTCTGTATCGGACATTTCATGTTTTCTCTGACATCTTCTTCTCTAGACCGATGAGGCAATACATAATAAAGCGAAAGCTGACGTCGACGAGCTTGTCCAGAACATCAAAAGGCAGCAGGAAGGCGGTGGGCAGGGCGATGATCCAGATCGTTACGTCGTCCCTCCTCATTTGCACGATCTCCAAGAAGCCGACCTTCCGGAAACGCAACGCGGCTTGGTTATATCCGAAATTGCTCAATTTCGGGAACGTGCAGCCAAACGCGAGCGTGAGAAGCTTGATATTCCGAAAGGCCCGGGTTCTGCTGGATCTACTGCTGCTAGCCGAAAGAGGGAGTGGGGTAAACCTCAAGACTCTGCCTCTCAACAGCGTGGATTTGGTAGAGATGCACAGGGATACGATAAACCTGTTGGTTTTGTTAAAGAGGAAAAAGGAAGCAGCTTGGGAAGTCGTATACAGAAAACGGATGAAGAGATGGAAGATGATAGAAAAGAGCAGAGGCGAAGGGACGAAGACAATTCTTTCAGAGATGTGAGTGCTTTTATTGATATATTCATGTCTTCTTTGACCTACAGATTCGCAGAGAGAACGACGTTATGAACCGCGGGAGAAGCAGAGGATAAATGCTTTGGAACGCCAAATTGCTCGTCAGAGGGCCATCAAAGAAGCAGAGGAACGCGATCGAGTCGAGATGAACTCACGATTGCACGTTTGGGATGACGATGAAAGCGATGAATATTTTTACACTGATCGCGAGCGTTGGCGCGCGCAGCGGGCTCGTCGCTTAGCGAAGGAAGAAGCCGAGGACGAGGAATCACGTATTTATGAAGAGAAGGAGGCCGAAAACCTTCGTCGCGAGTCGGAAGCTTTCCTTGCTCGACAGATGGAGGACATGCAGGCGCTTGCTGAAGAACAACGGAAGGCGGGTATGCTACTCGACGATGGGGCGCCCGTGCGACTCAACATGTCGTTACAAGCCGCCAATGCTGCTCGTGAGGGTGCGGCTGGATCACTGCAAGACCAAGGGAAAGCAACAGCTGCTGCTGTGTTCGCAGCTCAAGAAGAAGAGGAGGAAGGCATGAAGAAACGGAAGGCACCGCTCGTGAAGCTCGATTTCAGCGCCGCAGAAGGAGAGAAGGCAAAAGAGCGACTGGAGAATATTCGCCAGAACGTTTCACGAGATAAGGACGTCCTGTTTAAATCGAAGGTTCGCTGGGATGGCATCTCTGACGTAAGTTCGACCGCGACATACCCCATTCTTTACAGCTAGTAACACCTTTTACCATTTTCGCAGCAAATGATTGACCGCAAGCTCGAGCCGCTAATCAAACGCCAGATGGTCAAATATCTCGGTGAGCTTGAAGACGATGATCTAGTTATGTTCAGTGTCGATCACCTCAAAGACCATAAAGGCCCGCAGAAGCTTGTTGAGGGCCTTGAGCCTGTAGGTCTTTTGAAACGAGTACCTTGTCTAAACGCGCTCATGATTTCTTCAGGTTCTTGAAGAAGAAGCTGTTGAGGTTGTTGTAGCTGTCTGGCGACAGATTGTCTTTGAAAGTATTGCTTATAGCGAAGGTCTGAATGCGGATCGGTTGATGGTCGATTGATGATTGTCGTTGAAATCAAGGGAACGCGGATTCGAGCAAAAGATGAAGGGCTCAATGACAGATCCATGGACTATTTGAGGTGCGTCCACCTCAGGAGCGCGGGCATCTTAACCCCTGATGTAGTGCGTACGAGTGGATTAATGGAGATAGTGGAGACATGGGGAACCAGTGGCTTTTCCGGATCGAAGGTAGACTACCATGAGAACCGTGAGTTCGCCGTGCCATCTGATTATCGATGTGTAAAATGATACTGGACTATTACTGCTCTCTGGTTATGCTTCGTTTGCCTCGAGCATAGTTCTTGTTGGTTCCGAAATATGAATTGATGTTCTTGATGATACCACCGATGAGTTCCTTCTGTCTCCTCGTCGTTCGATCATATTGATCCATTGTACTCTGTTCGAAAGAGTCGTAGGATTTGTATATTGAAGGATGCACTGGTGTATTTGATGGTGAGCATCCAACAAACTTTCCATGACAATGACAGCGGTGTGATCCGAATCAAATTCCAAGGTCGCGCAAAATCGATTCACGTCAAGATCGTGGGTGTTCCGCATGCTAAAGCACAATACCGAACAAAATTCGTTTGACTATCGCCTACTAAGACAGCACAGCATTTACATCTACAGATGGATGCTTTTCTCCTTGCCCTGTCACTGTATCGTATGGCCCACCGCCACTCAACATACCAGGTGTCCCGATATGTTTCACTCAGCTCCAAGTTCAGCTTCCACTCCCTTTGTCTCCTTTGTAAGGACACCTCACGGACAGGCCTCTTTGCGCCTGATCGAACCATAGGTAAGAATGATTCGACTTTTCCTTGGTCATGTAGAGTGACCCGGCAAAGAGCAAATGATACCGCTGACTCTCCCCCCACCCCCTTCTCCCTACTCTTCCGTCAGAGGACTGTTGGAAGAGGTCCTCTGATCTCTCCAATCTTTCCAGTCCCGAGCAGGCCTCAATATTCTGTTTAAGCACAACACCGGAACTAGAAGTTGTTGATAAAGACTTCTGCTATCCAAGAAAATCATTTTTTTCAATAAAGCCAGAAAAGAACCTCTATCATGAACGTCATTTATGTTGCAAAAGGAATACCTAATGGGTATTTGGAGATTAGATAAAGTGTAGTCATGTCTGCACTCATTATTACTATTCTAATATCAACTTTATCGAGTCATAGCTTTGCAGTGCTTGATTACCAACTATGCTAGCATGTCGACACAGTGTTAACTGACGCAAGATACGAGATCTCCGCCAGTTTGGATCTGTTGAAGCCATGTGCATACTTTCAATGCGATGAGCGTCCTCTGTGGCTCCAACACTCTCCAAATCGTTCAGTGCGGAAACCGCGTCGTTATCATAACTCTAAATCCTCACTGAGAATCCGATTCCAAGTCCCCGAGAGTGACTCAAAAGCAAGTTAAAAACACCGAGATTCCAGACCGATGATAGACTTATCAACGAGTCATCAAGCGATGTCAACGAAAAGCGACTCCGAGAGCGGTGCGCATACAACTTTGCGATACATTACTTCGCCTAGATGGTATGCTGTACAAATCCGAATGGCCCTCTGCACTAGTACTGCTTTATCTTAACCATCAACTATGCGGAGCTCCGCGATTCAACGCGCTAGATGCCCTGGCATATTCCACCCCGCCCCGTACTTAGCCTGCGCTTCCTTGTATTTCGACTGCAAGGGCGTTTCGCGCACAGGTTTCTTTGGTATCTGATCATCACCAAAGTTAATATAGATCAACTTTTCTTGAACGAAGGTAGCGGCCAGGGTGATTCGATAAACAGCAAGGTAGTATACAACTGACCTCTTCCTTCCTTTTTCCTTCCTTTTTATCGGAGTCCCTGTGGAAGATGCTCTTCAGCCGTTTCATGATAGTCGGCTTCGGAGAACCCTCGATAGGCCTATCAGAGCTCAATACTGAGGCAGCATATTCGCGGCTCTCGTGTTGGGAAGTGGTACTGTCTCAAATCCCATTGGGATCATCGAGTACACTACGAGGGATTTTTTCTACTTACTTTGTCTGATTTACCACCGCATTTGGGACATAGTCGGTGTGCGATTGCGCGTGGATTTCTTCGACTGCTGTCATGTTAATGATATTGTAGTCAGCCTTTTTGCGAGTGAGGGCTCAAGGGAATGACTGAAACGTATGCTAGCTTCAAGAGCTTTCTTATAGTTGATTTTCCATTAAGTTTCGTCGAGTCATTATTTGGGAAAGCATGATCATGAATTCCGGTGACGCGCCGGTTCCGAGTCAATATTAATATCAATGCCACGGCGAGAAGCTTCCGTAAGTAAGTAGATTTGTATTCGACATCATAAGATACTGCCACCAGTATTAGCCCAACACCTTCTCCGACCTTGATAGACGTCGATAAGGACAAGTGCTACGGACTAATATCACTGCCTCGATTGCAACTCTAAATCTACAAGACTCTCGGGCTCGATTTTTGGAAACGTTGGAAGAACCCTCGTGAAGGGCATGGGCTAAACCTGAGAAAGCTCGAAAAGGCAAAACTTCAGACACGTGAAACTTTAGGGCCGCCACTTCGGATCGCAACGGCGTCTATCTCTTTAACTCTTATCTGTTCTGTCAAGCGTCACTTCGTCCACACTCGTCACTTACTCAAATCTCTGCTCGGGACATTTGCTCCTAATCTCACCAGAAAAATGGCCAAAGAAACTGTCCTTCAAGCTGCCAGTCGCGCTGACTGCGCTTTCCAGGAAATACCCGTCATGTGCGCTGATTTAGTGCTTGTACGATGATGGAATCAGATGAGACGACTCACACGCAGTATCATCGGAATTCTAGAGATATGAAGAACGCAGATAGCCCTGATCCTACCGTTCGTCATCAACTTGCACATGAGATCAGAAATTCTTGCGTAAACGTTGGTTTCTTTTACGGTACGCGCTCAATGCTACCGTCTCAAGTCCGACGGTACTGGCTGATGAAATGGCTCACTCGCCCCTCTCATTTTCAATCACGAACGCGAACTTAATCTTATTGAACTCAAAGTTGAGAATCATGGGATACCTGATGAGAAGATCTCAGGCGCAGTCGATTCCGGAAAGAAGTTCTTTGCTTTGCCGGAGCAGACGAAACTCAAGGCCAGTGCGACGACTTTGACTTTGGACACACAGACAGCTTTACTTACCCGAGCTCAAACCACTAGTATGACAGCAGAAACTCTGTTAACTTTAAGGGCTACAGCGCCTTGTTGTGTGAGAACAATGATCCTAGGAACAGAGGCGATCTGCATGAAAGCTTCGACATTGGTCCGGAGGAGACGGAGTCGTCCACGAAGAGCGCGATGTCCGGGGCGAACCAGTGGCCGGAAGAAATACCAGACTTCAAATCTGGGTACCTAGGATACTAGTTAGTCCTCATTTATATATACCTTTAAATTGCGCTGGATCTGGAAGCTCGAGCTCAAGGTTATAATCGTACCACTCCCGTAGTAATGAAGCGGTGGCTTTCGGTCGGAAACTGTTCCCTTTGTTCGCCATCGCCCTCGAGCTTCCAGAGAACTTTTTCGATGATAAGGTCCGTGTATCCAACTGGCTGCATCTTTTTGTATGGATATGACTCATTCGATTTATTCTCCATTTCTCAAGACGCGGGAAGCGGCTGCGATCATGCGGGTGCTTCATTACCCTCCACAAACAGGGCCGCATGACGAAAGAGTACTCGGGATAGGAGCGCACACTGAGTGATTATCTCCGTTGCTTTCGTTCTGTAGAGTGGAATAACTAAATACGCGGCCTTGTCTGGCATAGTTTTGAGGTGATTCTGATTGACCGTATGTTTTTGATCTGAAATGCTAACTCTCCAGCCCTCTATGGCAGTGCTTTACTATCTTATGGCAAGAGCCTGGCGTACAAGCCCTTGAGGTTATGAATGCGAAAAAGCAATGGGTCAAAGCGAAACCCATTCCTGGGACGCTTGTAATCAAGTAAGTCGCTTTCTTTGAGATTACACGTCGTTACTTGTACATTGATTATGTGGTTTCAGCATCGGCGACCAGCTTGCACGGTGGACAAGTATGTTACATCCCCTTTTTCAGCGGCTTGGATCTCACGACGTCCGAAGACGATGTCTTCAAGTCCACAGTACACAGGGCGGTCAATCGTTCCAGGGTTGAGCGACATTCTATGCCAGTCTTCTTCGGAGTTGATTATAATGTTAGCTTAGTGGTGAGTCAATTCATTCCATTCGACGGCAATATGATGCCTTTAAAGTGCTAATTGCAGCTTCATTTATTCAGCCCATACCTAGCTGTGTTTCGGAAGAACAACCGTCGAAGTACGAGATTGTGACGGCCGGAGAACATGTGAAAGCTCGACTTTCTGCCGCTTACGGACACAAGTAGATGTTGAGGAGGTAAGTGTGAACCAATCAATACTATTTATTTCGTATAATCAACATTCCATAGACACGAATTCAAAGAAAACGTAAACGTAAAGAGTGTTTGAGAGCAGACTCAAGCAGACTATCTTCCTTCCTGCATCTTAACAAGAATGATACACGCACAAGATTGAATAGAAATGCGAGTGCGGCTGGTCTCCGAAAGCAAGATATCCAAGTCTTAAAGGATTTAATCCGCACAGCTTCGACTTCAAAATAGGGCAGCACTTACTATCAGTTGTACCAGAATTCACTTGGTTTTACCGCTACCGGACTTCGATTTTGTACTGGAATCGGGTTCGTCAGCCTGAGGCAGGTCTGATGTAAATTTTGATTATGATTATGATCCATACCTCTTATTATCCTTAGATTTCTTACTCGGCAAGACCGGGGCAGCTCCCCCGGAGCCGTAAGACGACATGAGCGCCGCCGCCGCCGCCTCATAGTCTTTCGGAGGGTTTGGTTTCGGAAGAAGAGGGGCACTGCTCGACGAGCCAGCCTCGTTCGAGTAGGGTTTGTTTGACATTGTGCGTGCGTGGCAAAAGAGTAGTAAGGAATTTAAGCTGCGCGTTTAAAGGGGATTTTGAGACAATCTGCTTCGCCTTGTTTCTGATGAATGAAGCAAGCGAGACATCGAAGCCCTTTTATACCCTTCCTTCCACCGCCCTCGATCTCATCGCTCATTTTGGCCCCGTTCATCTTCCGTCGTGTACGAATCACCTACTATCTGGGTGATGGGCTTGAAAACTATGCATTCTGGGATGGGAGAAATCCACAGACGCCTTGGACGAATCGGTATTGGTGGCTGCATTTCAAAAATACATGCGCAGCCCCAGCCGCGCAGTTAATCATCCATGTGGGATTGCTGCGCTGGAGTGGGGGCAATTCGGCGAACCATACAGTTACGACGGAGTCATTGTTTGGGATGACTCGACTCGGAATTCAATGCCCTCGTTGAATCACTTCACCCGGACGCGCATGCATTGAGTTTTCTCGGTATTTTGATACCACGAGTAAGTCATAACCAGTGCTGGCGCCCTCGGAAGCGCGCTGATGGGTATTTTGTGGGTCAAGGGCTGGCCAGGCAGGTCTCTGTAAGTCGTTATTATTGATCCGTGCTCGAAGTGAACGCATGGTCCCGTTTTAGATTTAGTCGGAGTCCAAAATAGTTTCAAATATGGATGTGTTGTCTCACGTGACTCATTTGGTCTGCGGAAATGCGACGGAGCTGGAGCGCTACACAGCGCTCTTGACTTCAACCTACTATTTCTCACTTAATTCAGATGCTCTTCATCCATACACAACACATCAAGGCTGCCCTGGCGGAGAGAATGCGACCGCTTTCACGCATGGATTACTTGCTATCTTAGTCTTGAACCAAGTTTCACATCCCCAGACTGTGCAACACGGAAGTTCTTGGATATCGAACTCCGAAGTAAGATACAGACGAGATCAATGGAATTGACTGCAAAAGATTATAGAATGATAGTGAGTTAATTCTATACTTGATTTCGTATTGGATGGTATCGTATGAATGAACTAAACATCGTATAGAAGCAAGTGCACGGAGACGATGTGTCCGAAGCCGTCTCTTCGCATACTCAACGTCATCGGCGAGTCTTCCTATCGTGCTGGTCCCGTCTTCAAATGAGAATTGAAAAAAGGCGTCTGGAACGAAAATGTCGAGATAACTTACTGAAAAAGCTCGAGTCTCATGACCCGCTTTAACGTCCAACAATCTTACACGTCGCAGAGGTGCCCGTCATCGACTATAACTTCAACCACCTTCAACAAAAAACAAAGACTTTTGAGCAAAGAGAACTAGAGGTATATACACAAGAGCGCCATTCTCACCCGTTCTTTTTCTTTCCGGATGAAGATTTCTTTGTTTCCGATGTCTTCTGGGAACGAGATTCGTTTGGGGCCGGGCTCGGTGATGCTTGGGAGCTTGAGCTCGAGCTGTTTTGCTCACGAGCGTTTAGGAGCGCCTGGAGGCGAGCTTTGTCTGCGTATGGGTCTGAGTGGTAACCGAAGGAGGCGGGCATGATGGCAATGGTTTGAGCTTGCTGATGAACTGGAAGCTCGTCGATAGTGGTAAGTTTGGGGCAAGAAGAGGCGATCAAGACGCTGTTGCAATTGAGGTTCCTTTGGGGAATTCGATGGTGCGTTAGGCTCTGGGAAGAAATTGACATCTCTTATATACGGACATGAGTGGAAATTCAAACCACCCCAGATGACAACTGAACGGAGCGTTCTGACTCGACTTGATGCACACAATACATTACGGTACTAGGAAATCAGCGCGTACTCGGTCCGTTACTCTCGCAACCTAGGTCGACGCCTCTCAGCGGGGTTTTCCTTTTTGAAACTCGTCAAAAGGCTGTACAACACGATTGTTGAGCTCATTCGACCGAAATCTTGAGGTCGCTCGGATCACGGAGCAGAGGACGGAATCTCCGTCCGATTTGGATCCGTCATGGTCTTAGGCGATGGATTCCCACCATACACGAGTCACTTTGGTACGAGTATTCAATTATTATTTGATTATCAGATCTGATATTGCGGATACTATAGCAGCTAGCAGCTTTGAAACATGCTTCGATCATAATAATAAGCTTCGATTTACCGGGTGACTTTTTGGAAGGTGGACAACTATGGCTCATGTTTCATCGTGATGGTCTTTGTCCGTTTGGCACGCCGAGGCAAATAGAGCGATTCATCAAAATATCGCGAAATCACAAGAGAAGGTGAAAACAAGCATCTATGATACAACAGCAAAATGGGTACAATAGATGGGAAAAGTTGCGGTATCTGTGTTAAAGTGGTAGGTACAAGACATCGTTTGATCCTCTAGTGATTTTGGGTCGTCTAAAACAAGAAATATCAGCTCGGGTCGATTATATTAAAAGTTAAAGTTAACAGCGGCTCACGGATCGTATCATAATGGATCAAAGCATCAAGCCTCTATTTATAAATCTGAGTGATTGATTCTCGGAATCGCACCAGTAGCCACCTATAGTTTCACGTTTGACACCCCATTTAGCCATGCATGCAATTACATTAAGGAACATTTTCTCTCACCGTCTTCGTTTCCGTGGTGGAAGAGTATACGACTTGTGCGTCGATTGGGCAATGAGCTCGTACGGCGGAAGCTCAGGCTCTGCTTCACACTCCCCTTCCACACTCCCAAGGCTATCTGGGTCCTTCTTCGGTTTTTGTGGCTCGGGTGAGCTCGAGCTCGGGTACCATTTAGCCAGATTCGGCACCGCGTATGAGATATTATCGAGCCGAGGGTCGACTGGTCCTGTTCTCCGAGGCTGACATCGAGTCGTTTGTCGGTCGACGCTGTCACCGAATATCGTAGGCATGTTTTCGCGGGAGAAGAAAAAAGTCTGGGAGGTGTGTTGCTGTTGTTGTGTATGTAGTATGTGACGTCAGGCGCGCTTGCTTTTATGTATCCCAATTAATTTTTATTTTGTGGGCGCACACGGCCTGCGCGTGGCGGCGTGTGCGTGGCGAGATTTTGAAACAAACAAAGGCGAACACGACGACGAGCACAAGTCTTTCTCTTGTTCTTCACCCTTTGTGCGCGGCCCAACGCAAACAAAGGCGGGGTTGACGGTGATGGCGGCGGGGCTGAACGCAGGTCGAAAGCAAAGGAGGATAGCAAGAGACGAGGAGCGAGCGTAAGGATATAAGCCCGAGCAGTTTTATAGCAGCTTGCGACCCTTATTTTAGGCGTCTGAAACCCCCTCAGCTGCTGTATTTTGTGCTAGGCTCACTCCGTTTAGTCCGTCCGTCGCCCCCGGGGTACGAAGGCGCCACTTTATTCAGGCCTCCAGAACTTTTTTTGTAGTCGACCTTCTTGCCCTTCTCCGAGTTTCTTACTCAGCGAATGATGAAGGAAGCGGAAGCGGAAGCGCGTGATCCTCGTGTTCAGTCTACGATCTTCTTCTTTACCATACCATACCACGATAGCTTCTTCCCAACTGATCGGAAAGTAAGTAGGATTCTTTGGATTGCTAAGGGCCTTCTTATCAATGAACGAAGGTGCGTCATATGCAAGAATCGACCGTGATGACGATATTATCGGTACCATGATTGAATGGAGAGAGCTTCTTACAGCTAACCGCTAACCGCTCTCGCGTCTTTGTCATCTTGAGCTCCCCATCTCTTCCTCGACTACCTCAATGCATCCAGATGTGCATGAAAACAGAGCTCTGAAACTCTCTTGTAGCTTAAGCATGCAGCAAATGTGGGGTCAAGTGGGGAAATAGATTCACGGCTCGAGGGATCCGAAGGGGACCTCCGCTCACCGCGTTCGTCGCACCGAATCTCCGACGCCCCCGATCGAGTCATTTGCTTTTTCCGGTTAGGATATCTCCGGTGGGGAACCTCTGCATAGATGGTGGGTATGAGGGAACGAAGCTTCGCAATGTGTACGATTGCCGCAAGATAAAAGATATGGTGTTCTTGAGTCTTCTGCGTAACCCTTTGTCATTACAGACTGCTTGCTGTTTGATACTAGCGCCGGATATATGGGGACGCGGAGAAGCTCGAAGATGGATCCGGGGTTAGAATCAAAATCGAAGACGGACTATCAATTCAAGACGTAGCACTGTGTCGGGATGCCGTTAGTGGTACCAGAGGGACGAGGTGCTATCGGTGTGGCGAGATCAATCATGTGAAAGGAAATGAGTCTGAGAAGGAAACTTGATTGTTAGTCCGGAAACAACATGGCCCAACGAAACAGCCAGAGTCAAGGACTCAAAAATACAAGAAACTCTGCTTTGTCTGGCACGTGAAGGATGAGGTCTGCTACTAGCAAGGCAAGTTATCTTCAGAGCACCTTGAAGATGCGGCCAGAGCCTGTCGCGCGAAACCTACTATACTTATTCGTACCAAAATCCATTCCTACCGAACCTTGAATGACTGCACAGTCATCGTTCTCTGCTCAGTGGTGTCCTTCTCCCCAGGTTCACGTACGACATAATGGATCTCGACGTCCAACTCGCGCGAGTTGTCTTCACTCTTCCTGCAATGGAACGTCCCAGACACCTCACAATCTATAAGAAAGAAAGCAATCAGATCAAATCTCATGATTTATAGGCTGAAAAGGATAGTCCACTAACCTTCATTGACGACAATCGGCTCTTTTAACAAGAACAGCGTCTGCTTCCAATGCGTAGGCTCGCTCTCAGGCGCAGTCGTGAAGCTTTTCCACGTCTCTCTCTTTATCTTCCCACTGCTCTTCCTCCTCATCCTCTCCAGCCTCGCCGGGGACTTCGCCTTCTTCTCCCTCTCCGTCTCGTTCCCCACCCCCGCTCCCGCACCCACCTCAGAGAACGACGTCCCCGACGGCGATCGCGCACGCGAAGGCGAGCCGGGGCGCCAAAGGTCAGCGACGACGGGCCCGCCGAAGATGCTGTCCCCGCCTGCGACTCGAGCGTGGACGTCCGGCCCGACCTGGGCGCCGTCGGTGGTGAAGAAGGCGTCGAAGTAGAGGATGAAGGCGTGTGCGACTGTGCGGCGTGCGGTAGTGCCTGTGAGGGTGAAGGGGGCGGAGAAGGAGAGGTTGCGCGGGTTTATTTTGGAGATGTTGATATCCTAAGGGGAAAGATTTGAATTAGTATAAGAAGTCTGGTGTGGTGAAGACGGTATGGGAAGATGGTGAACAGACTTTGATCATGGCTGCGTCAGTGAGTACGCTATCGCCGTCTACGACGTCTATTACGGCCTCTTCGTATACACCTTCCGACATCGGGCTCATGTCGTATCCTGATGCATTTTCAGCGAATGATTGTGTGGATGATTACGGGCGATTCACCATATACGTCAGACCAGAATTCCACTCTATCCTTGATGACGTCGGTCGCCGAACAAAGTCCAAGGAACATTCTCGTTTGGCTGGGAGCGAGTACTCCGCCTGTCCGCTTCTCCTCCAAAGACTCCCCCTTGTCTTCACGACCTCGAATTACTTCTCTTTCAATGGTGGGCTTGAGGAATCTATCTCGAGCGACGAGAACAGAGTCAAGCATGGACTCGTAAAGTAAAGCGTAGCCCATCCATTCGGACACGATCACATCTACTTGGGTAATTCCATCCGGTAATTGGATGTCTTCTATCTTTCCATTGATAACCCTAGACAAAGTTAGATGAAATAAATGAAGAAAAAGGAAAGCGAAAAGCGTACGTGATGGCATCGTCCAGCTCGTTCGCCTTCACGATCTCGCGTGCCTTGTCAGCAATGTATTTGCTAGCGTCAACAGCAAAAACGCGCTTAGCGCCAGCACGCGCCGCGAAAAGAGACAGAATCCCCGTCCCGCAGCCTACGTCGAGGACGATGGCGTCCGTGAAGAGTTCCGGGGAGTTCATGATAAAAGACGCATAGGTCGACGTCCTAATTTTATCCTTGAGCATCACATAGTGTATTTCTGTTATATTACACTCGGTCAGAAAATTTTCAAGATGTATGGGGTAAAACATGGGCTCACCGTTGTCGCCGTAGCTGTGGAAGTAATGCGTGTCGTCGTCTCGCTTAGGTACCACAGCACTCTTTGAGGTCGACGACGACGACTGCACCTTATCGTCCTCCACAGCATGTGAGACCTCAGACACTTTGAACCTCTGTTCGACCAACGTCCCGAAATCGGCCAGATCCTGTTTAGCCTGCTCGAGTTTCCGCATCAGCCGGCGAATCGTCCTGTCCTTCTCTTCTACGTTTTGCTCTTTCGATCGTCCGGCCGCGTCGATATTGGCGTCCTCGTCTTCGTCGTCCGACCAATCTCCGGACCCGAGTTGGAGGTATGGGTCATCCTGAACGACCGGAATCAAGTAATCGTCAGAGGCGAAAAACGACTCTGTTCCGTTGAAGGCCTTGACAGCCTCGACTGACGGCCGTTCCTTGCGGATGTAGTTGACGAGCTTCACGCGAGCGTGGAAATCCAAGTGAAGTTTCGACGTCAACCCCTCGAAATCGAATCCATGTTCCGACTTGTCGTGTTCGAGGGCGGCTTGCACGTTTGGACATTGTGTCCCATCGATCAACGATAACGCAGGTCTGGCTACGTCATCTTCCGAGACCCAGTCGTTCCAATCGTCGTCGTCTTCGCCAGTAGACGAGGAAGAACCAGAGTCCGAATCCGAGGGAGGCGGGGCTTCGGCACTGTCTAGATCTACGTTCGCCTGTCTCTCGCGAATTTGAGCTTGCTCGAGAACATCTGTGGTTGCAGGCAGTTTGTGCACACTCATGATATAACTCGTTGCCGCTGTCGCTGAAGATACGGAGCTGAGCGAAACATGCTCGAGAGGAGAAGGGCCCTTGGGATATGTATGCGTTGATCGACGGCTCGCGATTGTTCTCCCATGTTCCACGACACCGACGCCTTATTTCACTTTCAACCGTCATCATCCTCCATCACATCTTTTAACTCACTAAGTGCGTTCTATCTGACCTTTTTTGAACATGTCCAGTGGGTGATAATGTGTGTTGCGCTGAAATCATCGTGATATACGACGCATCACATCTGGTGTTCAAGATCTTCAACTTGAAGTTGTCTACTCCTTCATGTTTCACCGCCATCTCTATTTTTACGAGTGGACCGCAGCTTTGGTCTCAACGATTGGCCAAAGAATGCGATGAAACATTGGAAATTCATCAAGATTGAAGGAAGATTGACTGATTATTTTTGCTCCTCCGATAGCACTGATATCCGCTTTTGCCTGTCTAAAGATCATCGAGATGCTGATGAAACTGTGACTGATACTTTCCAGGAGGGATGCAGTACATCAATCCCGGCGCTTCTTATTGTTCAACAGTTTACAGTGGCCGATGCAAAGAAATTGCAAAGCACTAATTTTGTTGTCTACACTGCTTCAGCATATTAGCACAGCACCGGCATAGGAACAGACGCTCAACCTTAACTCCCACCGTTTTTCCGATCATAGAAACCCACAGGAACCTCTTTAATGTATTGCTACTCTAGTGACTCAAAGATGTCTCTATAGGAGAGTTCATTGGACGAAGTCGAGTCATTTGCCTCCCTAAACCCGTTCCATTACCTTCACTCGTTCCGCGTCCGACGCTCCCGGGCTTATTTCCAGCGCAGCCGGACCTACCCAAAGTGGCCGCATTATCCCTGGCTCTTACACTGCGATCTACTGCGACAGAAGCACGGTGCTACTTTCCGGAGCCAATCTACTCGCAGTCCTTCAAAGACTATATTCTTTTAGCATCCGCTTTTTTTATGACTGCGCGTCTGAGCGCTGCTTATCATATTGGACGGCTACTGCGGTGCAGTACGTGGATCACGAGCAACATCTGTTGATGGCTTTCTCCGAAACAAAGATGGAGTGACGGAATGATAAGTCGAGTCATCTTCTTTGTCTCAGGTGGACTGATCTTATCTTTCTTTACAGTTTGGGTTTGATTAACAAATCGTATATAAACGTGTCGCGGTGCACATTGGCTCAAACATCTCCTCCCTCTGAAGTCCAACTCGACTCATATTCGAACGCTAAAGTCACTCCAGCTCCTCAAAAGCGCTCTTCAATCCATCATTATAATTATATCATACATTCGTCCTTGCAATTAGCAACTCTACCAAAGATGCCTATGATTTCTCACCAGCCGTCCACCGCCCTGGCCGTCCTACAAGACAAATACGGCCTCCAGGCTTCAGGACTCGCTCCAACCACGAAAACCCGATCGAAACCAAAATCAAAAACGTCTCCCCACTCAGACGGATTATCCACGTCTTCGGAGTGCGCTATGGCTTCCACGACGCGGAAATCGTCCCCGCAAGGTTCATTCTCCGGCTCCTTCTCTCGCGTCTTTCGAAAGAAGGATAAGTCGTTCATGTCATCCTCATCCAGCCCGAGCCCCTCCCGTCGTCCTCTTTTCCCCGACTCCCAGCTGACCCTCGCCTCACTCGTCGATGCTCCCCCTTACTCCTCCCAACCCCCGCCCCACAAACACACACATCAAAGCCAGCCAAAAGACTACTCCTCCGCCTTCGGGACGCTTTCCTCTTCATACGGTTTCGGTGGGCCTGGGACTACCCCCGTCTCGCCCGCACCCACACCCGCGTGCGCGCCAGACATAGTGAGTGTGCCTGTCCTGCCCTTCTCCGATTCGTATGCCGACGCCGGCTCGCATGATCGTAGGCAAACGAAGGGAAATGGTGGTAGTTGGAAAAAGAGCAGGAGGGCGAGAGGGTCGTCTTCAGATGTGTATGTGACGGGAATGCGAACGGAGGCTCGGTATTTGTATGGTTCCAGTTCCTGCAAGATGTAGACATAACACGAAAACCGATCTTGTCTATTTATTTATGTTCTGTGACGCAGTAGGCCTGTGCCCCGTATAATCCCTTACTAGATGATTCGGTTTTTTATACATATGGAGTTGTGATCTAATCTTTGATAATGCCATGATATAATACAAGTATACAAAGTTGAAAAGCCAAGACCGAATACAGAATAACAAATACATAATCGTGAAGAAGTCTATATACTCTATCTTTAAAAAGAACTTTGAAGCAAGGCCGACTCGCGTAAATCCGACGCAGGTACTTTCGGTGCATAACCCTGCGTGGCGAAGCCGTAGATTTTGTTATTTGGGGTTCAATCTAGCTGCTCGCCCGCCTTTACTCCGAGCGATGTAGCTCTCGGGGCACGCAAGCCCAGAGCGCCATCATCAAGGTTAAAGCAGCTATAATCCTATGTAATACAAAAAGTTTCATGAGTAAGGGTGTCCTGGTTAGTCCAAAAAGGGGAGATGTTGTTCCAGAAGAAGGGGAGGACGAAGAGGGGGGGGGGGGGCGCAAGTGCAATGACAACGACAACTTACAAAGGCTGCAGACTTGTCACCCCGAACTTCTGAGATATAGCACCCGTGACGAACGGCAAGAACGCCGAACCCGTTTGACCGATGGCACCGATCCATCCGAGTGCACCGTTCATAAGCCAGTACGGGATCAGCCGGCTGGCCACGCTGCAGAGGATAGGGTAGATGGGTCCCAGGAGAAGGCCGATAAAAGCGACGGCGATCGCGTTGCCAATTAGGGAGGGAACGAACCAAATCGTTATTTCGAGACTGATTTTGTAGGAGAAAAGCGAACAAAAATAAACGGAATGATTAGAAAGACAGCGGAAATTGTACATGAAGAAATTGGACTCACGCGATGCAGAGAATAGTATACAGATAAATAACACGACGCTCTCCGACCTACCCGATTCTGTAAGCACGGTCCTCACGTTCGTGATGCCAGAGTTAATAGACCTACGAGCTTATTGAACCAAAGCAATCCGACACGTCCAATCGTGAAACCTGCGTAAAATCCAGTCGAAACGTACCCAGACGAGCTCCCACCATCTCTCTCGTTGATGATAAACGTAACGATCCAACCTGGACATTGAATCATAAATTTAGGCATGGAGTCAAAAGGGAAAAGGGATGTTACCTCCAACAGTTACTTCCGCTCCAACATACGCGAGGGCGAAAAACGCGAGCAGGTGAACCGTCTTGAGGCCGAAAATTTGTTTGTACATTCCTTGCTGGTGTGAACTATGCTTCTCCCGGACGACCTGGCCAGATCGTCGTAGAAGGTCTACACAAGCAAAATATAAGGTGAAACGTCCATATAAATAAACATGCAGGTACTCGCCATCAAGATCTCGAAACTTAAGGGCAAGGCTCAAGAAGACAACATTAATCAATGTGCCAGCGACGGAAACCAGGTAATGGAACGACCAATGTGGCATTGTCGAGAACTTCGTAGCGGAAAGCGGTGAAACGAGTGCCCCGATGCCGTAACATGCCTGGAGGAAGCCCATCTTCTCTGATGTGTGAGTGAGACTCGCTGTGAACGCCAAAGATTCGGCATTCTACACAACCAAATAATACATCAATTTCAACTACTACCTCCAAATACGGTCAACGGAATTTTTTCATACCTGGAAAGCGATCCCGAATCCTGAGAAAAGGTACGCGATTGCGAAGACAGGGAACGGAGGAGCCGCTGCCTGGATCGCGTACCCAAGCATCTGAAAGACGGCACCCATCACAATCGTCTAATGAAGATATGATTACCTTTTTGAAGCACGTAAACTCAAGGATCATTTTTACCTTCCCAAAGCCAAACTTTTGAACCATCATGATATTCAACACGGCTCCCGAAACGAAACCCTGTGGTCGAGGGAAGCTCGTTAACTCAAAGCACTTGAAGGGAACGAGAGCATCCTTGAAATTGATACGCACGGCACAGTTACAGATAAAAATCATTGATACAACAGTATAATTTACCTGAAAAATGCACGCTCATCAGCGATTATTCCATAGAGTATACACGTACTCTGGAAACGCATATACTGAACTCACATGATAGTAGTCCTGCATTTTTGGTAGGAGCGGCCCATTACTCCCATCGTTCCAACCTTCCATGAAAATCGCCCAGCACATGCTCGCGAAACAGATATACTGATACCTCCTCATTTTCTTCAATTCTTCAATAGACGCTTCAGGACCAAGGACGTTGGGTTGGTCCTTGCAACCCTGTTGCGCCTCTCCGGCAGAGGCATTGCCGACAGCTTGCACGGCGAACGTCTGGAGCTCGATTCCATCCTTTTCGTCTCTTGGGGTAAGGATGTTTGGGGTGTTGTAACCGGACGCCGTGGGGGATGTCGCCGCAGACATGATTTGGACGGTTGGACGTTCGTCGGCATCCCTCTTCCCGTCATAGTTATCGTCCTTAGACTTGCCGCCAGGCTCGACATCCACGAAAGAGACGAACTTCTCAGCCATGAGAGACGACAGGGGTAGAGCGATTTAGGAGACAGAGTGACACCAGAGAGGGTGAGGAGAGGGGGAGGTGTCGAAGTCGATAAGAAATTTATAGGAACTTCGAGTCTACCCATCGTCTAGCATATAATCGCGCAGACCCTAGGAATAAGATAATAGGAAGCCGCGGTCCGCTTCCCGCTTCCTCACCAATAATAATACGTAGATTCGATTCAGAACTCCCTTCGGATCATAGCAAGAGGTAATACCTCCACCGAATGGCCTTGTTTTGCCCCAGTCTCTTATCACCCCATCCCTAGCACAGTATCAGCCCGAGTTTACGCACTTCATCTTGCATCTGAGACTGACTGAGTCAGCGAAAGGGAACCCTGCAGCGGACGGAGCTTCGTCGCGTCTTTATATGTGCCCGGGGCGCTAGAACCTCCGACCCAGTCTTTTAAGAGGTCGAGTAAGGACGTGAGAGGGTTGCTGTAAGGTCTGAGGTTCGATGACCTGACGGATCTTGAAGTTTACGATTGTTTGCCTCTGGTTCTGGTTCGATGGCGGACGGGGAAATTTTTTATGGAGATACTTCATGAAGTGAGTTTGTTCAGTGATTCAGGGTGCTAGCTCACCTACGACAGAGATAGTTATCTCGATGTAAACGCCCCACCGGACATCTTCGTATAACACACTGACATGCCTTTATAGACGATAAAACGTGCATGACGTACGCGAAGAAAACTGCCGCTGCTTCTTGTTGAACTTTGAGTAATCTAAAGTAGTCCGTCCAGTCCGATGAAGGGGCGCAAGTTCATAATGGAGTTATGGATGTCCAGGCTACGGGGAAAATGGTCCTCCCGGATAATATCGAAGCTTCCTTTGAAGAAGAGCATACAAACCGCAGACGTACAAAGCACCGAGGGGCTTACGAGGCGGAAGCACGTTATAAGGGTCCGAAAGTCCAGAACAACCCTCCTGGCCGATTTTTTTCTCCTCGTTTCATTGGGCCCTCGGACTGTTTTTCCTATTCTCTAGTAGCATCGGTTCGGGTTTCAAACACTCGGATCTTAAAAGTGATAAGTCTGGTGACAATGATGACAGAGTAGACTGATCTTTGTTTCGTCGAACGAGAGTACACTTTGACAGAGTCGGAGACGGTCCATGACTTCGAGCGAAGAATGCATAATCCAAGCTCAAGCGTCTGAGCGGGCTATCAAGTAGAAGGCATGCGCATGTCAGGGATGTAGCAAACGTATTCCGGCCGCTGGTGATGGTGAAAGGGAGAGGATAGGGTGAATGCAAAGAGAAAGAGCTTCAAGCGATTTGCAAATAAGCGGGTCTGGCGCGTGCGGAAAAAAAGTAAACGGTAAAAACCTGACAGAACGCGCATACATCCAGCCTCATACATGTATTCATCTCAGTCCAGTATGCCAGTGTCAGTTTTTATTCTCATCGCTAGTTTGCATCGATTATTCCCAAGTTAGTATTCTACATCCCAAAAGAATTTTTTTCTATACACAAATCTTGATTTTTCTCGTACTTAGCGTATCCAAGTTCAATCGTCCGCACCACCTTAGCAACACATTCCACAAACTCGCACTTCCCTCCTCCCCCAACTTTCTCAAACCACTTCTCCAATTCCACATTCACCTTCTCCGGCGCCTCTTCCAACACCCAATGACTTGTATCGAAATCCACCATCGTGAGCAGCTCCTCCGGACCGTCGACATTCGACTGCACCGATGCTTTGGTGAGAACGTATGGGCCTGATGAGTCGCGCATACATGCGCCGAAGAAGGTGGGCTTTTGAAGCACGTAGTTCGACTTTGGGATGTCTGGTTTGTTCGCGGATTTGTTTCCTGAACATTCAAGTTGAACATTTGGTACGAAAAACGGAGGGATAGGAGATCGTCAGCGCAGGAGCCTCAGAGACAGGGTACGTGGAGGTACTGACTGATTTCGTCTTCAGCGAGTGTCCCTGAAGAAGACACTTGTACCAGCTCAAGGGTCCGGTGAACCCGCCTTTCAGCATCGCCTCTTTGAGTGACTTCAGTCTCTGTGTCATATCATTCGGAAGCAAGGAGCGTGTGGTTTCAGACAAAGTAAAAAAAAAAAAAACAATGAAAGATAGAGATGCGCACTTCTTTGAAAACGTAGTCTGCCATCTCGCATATGCTATCCGACTCGAGCCAGAGGCGCAGGTGCTCTTCCTCACAGAAACGATCGCGCTTGATTTGTTGGTCCTTGGCATATGCAAGACATCTGATTAGGTGAACAGTGCTTTATCATCGAGTTTTTTGTGATCTAACAGATTTGAACTTGAAATTTTCCCGTAGGATTCATCCCGCATTAAAAGGAAGTGACAATGCGTCCGTCAAAAAGACGAGTACACACGCACACGTATCTGTTGCGAACCTGTAGGCGGCACCGAGATAACGAGAACGATGTACCGCGAATGATCAAACAGTTCCACGAACGCCATGACGATGCTTGTCGGGCAATTGCTAACCAGACGAGATAATTGAATCGCTCGACACCGAGTCTAATTTTTTCCCAACGTCAGAGGCATTGGTACTAAAAATAAACCAAGGTCTGGGTTTGAGCGTGTGACCTGGAGCTATGGTACAAAAGGTAGACTGCAAGGGAGCCGGAGATTAATCCTTCCCTTCCAAACCTATCACCTTGCATTTTCTTTCCCACTCGAAAGCGATCAAATCTCAAGTCTTGTAACCTCATCGACCACACAATGTCTGGACCTCCCTATAATACTCAATCTAAACCTGAGATGACCCCAATTGGATTATTCTTCCAGAACCCTGTTGCAAGAGACAGTAAGTCAACGACACAACCGAAGTAAGTACGAACCTTAGATCTGACGCATGGTTCAGAAGCCGCTTCTCCCAAACCAAACACGTCGGCAGGGGCAGGAGGTCGGGTCTCCAAGAACATGTCGTCCACTGGCCCTACGAAGCAACAGGCTGCCGGGAGCAAGGTATGTCATGCATTCAATCGGCTTTTCATTGTGATCTAACTTGAACATACTCGCTCGAAGGGTCCGAGCAGTACCGTTGTTTGACGAGAACGAGCACACACAATGGGCTCCTTGTCAAAGTAACACTGAGACAAAGAGAAGGATGGCTTGCGAACTGAAGGGCTGGAGTATTCGATAATCCCTACCGCGCCGACGATGTAACAAAGCGATTGATTGAGGAACGAAGCTAGATGTAGCGAATTGACCACGAATTTCTGAGTCAAGTACGAGTTTGAGCCTCCAGATCGATCTCCGAGTCCGCACTGGCACTGGCACTGGCAGTCGTTTGGCGACGTCGGCGCTGACAAAGCATAGGGGCAGTCGCGACCTTCGAGCGAATCTTGTCCTTCCCTTCATGTCGTCCAGCTCAGCCTTCATTTCTTGTCGAAGTAAACAAAAAAAAGCCGCTTCTGCCTCTGATTCTTCCCAATCATGCTCAATATGAGGCAAAGCGGACGAAGTAAGAATGAGAAGGAGGAGACACGGGTTTGGAACGACATGAGATCAACTTCAGATTTGCAGACACGCGCGCTTGACGGTAAACGAGGCTACGTCGGCCGCATACATCCAGCTCTTCAATCCAGCACTCGCATACAAGACGAACGTCATTCCGCTTTATTCTTCTTTTTCTTAATACTAAGTATTGCTCATAAGTTATATAGCTTGGCGGCAGAGTTTGGATTACACTAGCAACACAGAACGTCATTTTTACATGCACTGGCACTTGCATCAGGCCATTCAATCAGATTGGCTTTCCTCGCACTTTTGCGCCCAGAGCCAACCGACACAATCCACTGGCAACCCACTTCACAACCTCGCCCCATCTTTCCCTCCACCCACTGGCAGTCCACTCTCAACCTTCTCAAACCACTTCTCCAATTCGACATTCACCTTCTCCGACGCCTCCTCAAGCACCCAATGACTCGTCTCAAAGTCCACCGTCGTGAGCAACTCCTCTGGACGGTCGACATTCGACTGCATCGACGCTTTGGTGAGAACGTACGGGCCTGTCGGATCGCGCAGACATGCGCCGAAGAACGTGGGCTTCTGAATCTTGTAGTTGGATTTGGGGATGTCTGGTTCCCGTGAAGAATGGAGAGGGAAGTAAGAGGTATTATTAGTTATCAGCACTGGAGACAAGAGCCGATAAGCGAGAGAAGACTGACTGATTTCGTCTTCGCGCGAGAACCCTTGGAGGACGCATTTGTACCAGTTCAAGGGTGCTGTGAACCCGCCTTTCAGGAGCACCTCTTTGAGAGATTTCAGTCTCTGTGTCATATTATTCGGATTCAAGGAACGTGTGGTTTCAGACAAAGTCGAGAACAATGAAAGTCGGAAGAGCGCACCTCTTTGGAAACGAAGTCTGCCATTTCGCATTTGCTATCCGACTCGAGCCACGGGCGCAAATGTCCTTCATCACAGAACTGGTCACGCATGACTTGATAGTCCTTAGCGTGCGTGAGACACTCGAAAGAATCATACTGCACAAGGACGAATGACAAACAAACAATCAGTCAAATCCTCTGAGCAGATAGACAGACATATGTGCGACAGAAGGAAAATGCCAGCGTACATGTGCTTCGATCACCGATGCAGCGTCGTCCTGTTCAAAGAGCTTCCAATACCCAAAGGTCGTGTACCCGAGTGTAGCCTTGGTCATCGCGTTGTAACGGTCGAGACCGAACTCGCCTCCAGGGAACGGCGCTAAATACGCGATGGCGAAGAACGCGAACGCGTCAAAACGATCCGGGAAATAATGAACGAGCCCCGAAAGCAAACCGCATCCCCTATGTATAAACGAGCGAAAAGATGTCGGAGAGCAAGACGCATTATGACTTTGTTGTCGGAGAGAATACCATGGGAAAGGTACGTACCAGTCGTGTGCAATAGCGATCGTCTTGCCGACTTTCTCTGCATTGAGGAGCTCGATCATATCTTGCGATATCAGCTTCATCCTGTACGCTTCCGGTTGCGTAGGCTTATCCGTTCCCGCGTATCCTGAGTCACGACCCAGCGACAAGTACAATATGCATTATTAGAACCCAAGTGTGTGTTACAACAAAGAGTGACTGCTCACCAAGTAAGTCTGGCACCAAGAACCCATATCCTTTTCCTTCCTTTCCAAAGTGCTTGACGATATGCTCCCAATCGCGAGAGTTGGTTGGGAAACCGTGTAAACACAGTATGGTATGCTTGCCCTCGCTTTGAGGCGCGCTATAGAAGTAGGAATATTTGAATCCACGGGAGACGGTGTGGGATTTGTATGCGGATGGGTCCATGATCGGGCTGCTATTTCAGGATCTGGGGACTTGCTACTGGCGAGATATTTGAGAATAGGGTAGGAAGCACCAGTGTCGAGAGTGTCGAAAAGGTGGGGAGGAGACGAGGGTGGGGCGGGGATGACCGTTGAAAGAAGAGAAAAGAAGCTGAAATGGTGGTATTGGAAGGCCATGCTTCTTTTATATCGTGATCACCAGTACTGCTCGTCATCAGCTTCTAGTGCCAGTGCAAACCGACTATTGAGTCGATACGGTCGATATTAATGTGATGGTGGTGGCACAGGTACCACAGTGTGTGAGCGTCTGTATAATTTTCGAATTTCAAATACACAGAGACCCGTGACGTCTCCCGACCCTCACGGAACGCGAAAAAGTGCGATATGAGCATTAAGCAAAGGCAAAGTAGCCACTAAAGTAGTTCTTCGTGCAAAGATTAAAAAGAGCATACAGCGCTTTAGCTTGGCTAGCCAATGAGCCTAACACTGCAGCTGTAACACTAATGCTGATGGTCAGTGACGACAGCTCGGCGGACATCCATCCATGGCCGACAGAAAAAAGCCGGAAAGGCCTGCACACGGAGATGACACAACGCGGACCAATAAGATCAAAACGGAGTCCCCACTTCACGGCGACTGTCTGAGTTCTATGCATGTAAGTTATTATAGCATTGCGTGCAGGAAGATGTACAAAAAAGTGGATGTGCGATATGGTGAAAATAAAGAAGAGAGAAGGAAGTGGAAAGCGCGAGGGAAATACCAGTGTCTAGGCGAAATAAATAAGATCCTTCTTCTTTTTGTTTTGCACTAAAGAAAAAGCCGTCAGCCTTCAGTTGCTCACGAAGAAGATAAAGGCAACTCACCCTCCGCGATTCCACTATGGAAATGTTCATGCGTAAGCCATTCTGAGCCTTCCCTCAAAGCAATCATACCGGCTTCAACGCACACAGCCCGAAGCTGCGCAGCGTTGAATTCGTCCGTGCTTCGCGCCAACTCTTCAAAGTTCACGTCCTGGTGCACTCGCATCTTTCGTGCGTGAATCTCCATGATGTGGCGCCGAGCGCGTTCATCTGGAAGTTCAAATTCAATCTTACGGTCCAGACGGCCAGATCGAAGCAGAGCCGGGTCGAGGATATCGATACGATTCGTGGCGGCGATGACCTAGAGCGAGTAGGCAACATTATTAGGTTCACTCAAAATGTCACCAGAGAGAGGAAGAAACGTACCTTGATGCGTTCGTCGCTGCTGAAACCATCCAACTGGTTCAAAAGCTCCAACATCGTCCGTTGCACCTCACGATCACCACTCTTCTCAGAATCGAATCGTTTCGTGCCGATAGCGTCTAATTCGTCAATGAAAATGATCGCAGGCGACTTCTCTTTCGCTAACTCAAAAGCGTCCCGGACGAGCTTCGCGCCGTCACCGATGAACATCTGAACCAGCGACGGCCCAGCGAGCTTCAAAAAGCATGCCCCGGTCTGCGCCGCACACGCTCTCGCCATGAGCGTCTTCCCCGTGCCCGGTGGACCATACATCAACACCCCCTTCGGCGGCTTGATCCCCAACGTCTTAAACCGCTCTGCGTTGTTGATCGGCAGCACGATCGCTTCGACAAGTTCCTCAATTTGCTTATCAAGTCCACCGATGTCCGAGTACGACTCCGTCGGACGCTCGTCGACCTCCATGGCCTTCACCCGCGAATCGTATTCTGCAGGGAGCGCATCAAGGACGAGGTAGGAGTCCTTGTTAACACCAATGAGATCTCCCGGCCTGAGCTTCTCGGCAGGGACGAGACCAATAAGAGGGAGGAATACAGTCTGCCGGGTGGAGGTCTTGATGACGGCGCATTTACCCCTGCGCATGGAGTCGAGATCCTGGTTCGCGCCGTCCTCTTCAATTTCGGGATCCATGTCAAGAATCTACGGTGTACTTGTGAGCTTGTGGCATGGGTAAAATATGCACCGTTACTCACTTCTACGACATTTCCGACGAGGTAAGGGAGCACTTTGTTCTGCTTTATCTTTTCCTTGTTGTCCCGGATTTTCTCCTTCATAACACTCTGTTCGTGCTGTAACCGGAGCGTTTCTGACCTCATGACCTATACCAGACCCATTCCATTAGCATCTTACGGTGCAATCAAACAAATGAAAAGGAAAAGATGCACACCTTAATGTCATTCTCGATGAGGCGTATCCTCGAGTTAATCTCATCCGCACCAAGACTCTTGATCTCGTCAGGTATATCCTCCCAGGTCTCTTCCACGGGTTTCGTCTCATCCGGAGTGGTATCCATAGCTTCCTCCTCCTCAGATTTTGGTACGTCTTTGACGTCGGTTGAGGAAGACATGATGATGTGCGTTTGGGATGAGTGCGCGTGGAAGAGTTGAGTGGATGCGTTCGTGAGGTGACGAAGCGCGCCGCGCGTCGTCCCAATGTAGCGAATGAGAAATACATGCCGTATTTGGATAGTTGCTCACGTGATAAATTAAGCACAGTGCTCGCACTGCTCGGGCTTCGGGCATCTCACACGAAGGAACTGCATGCATGTTCATGAAATATGCGTGTATAATTAAAAAGGAGCAATACATAACCAATTCGACAAGCATTATAGCGGTACACAAAACAAAGATTAGGGTATTCTATAATCAATTCTGAGTCTAGGACGTGACAACAAAAATCTTGTCATTAAACTTCGTATGAGTCGTATCCTTTTACGAGATTTTCTGTGAGATGAAGTATGTGAGGCGCAGGTGTCGGATTTTACAATGGGTATACCGCAAGATCCCATCCTGTGAATCGAGAGAGTAGAGGGAATAGAACTTGTCTGGTCGGGCTGAGGAGTGGGGGTATAATGATTCCGCCAGCAAGACCTTTCTTATGCCAGGCATCCACTAGACAATGTATAAGTCAGCTTATCAACCGTTTAAGAAGACAAAACCCAATAAATCTCACCCAACGGCTGGCCTAGGACTCCGATTACAAAGTACACCCATATCGTCCCTCCCCATCCTCTAACACGGTGACCTGTTACGCGCCTCCACACCCTCTCAAGTATAACCAGAAACCCTTGCAACATGAAGAACCCAAGAACCCGTACATCGAATCCTCTCCCCATAGCAGCGCTTGACAATTCATGGTACATCCCCGACGCCGAGAACGTCCCAACAACCATCCCTATCGGCCCACCAAGCTTCAACCCCGGTTTACCTCCAAACACCATAAAGGTCTGCCTCAGCAGCTGATGCCAGCGCTTTGCCCAAAAGTCGTGCAAGCTGTCCGTTTTCCACGGTGCATCGACGACGGGCGGCCACGATGTCGGATCATGGCCCAGCAACCCAACGCCCACGATCGTCACGAGATCGTAAACCATCTGAAACCCAGCGAGCATAGCGAATCCCGTCGCGAAGTGGATCGCGGTGCTGAGTGTGTATCGTTCAAGTGGGGGCAGGTACGTGAGGAATATGGACCCGCCTCGTGGGGATCCGACGGTAGGGACGAGTTTGATGAAGGATTCGAGGACGTCGAGGATGAACAGGGTGATGAGGAACGAACGGAAGGTAGCGGTGAGGAAAGGGCGTCGAGCGAGGGGCTTGTTCTCCGCGGGAATATGTACGCCTTCGCCCCAGTCCCAGCCGACACCGCGAAAGGCGAAGATGAGTTCGAGGCTGTCTTGGAGCCCTCGAGGGAGGAAGGACGATCCAGGGCGATGGAGGCCGGTGATGGGGGTATGTCCGTTAGCGTGATGTGTTGGGTCTTTGGGGTCATAGTCTTTCTTGCTGATGGCTGGCGTTTGAATATCGCCAACTCGTTTTTCGCCGACTTTGAAATGTCCTTCTTTGACGAAAGCAAAGTCTATGCACTTTCCGATGGCGACCAGGGATGCGAGCCCTTTCGAATACAAAATTTAGTTGCGGTTCACGAGTAGTAGCAAGCTAGAGAGCAGATAATGAAAAGTGGGAGTGTGCAAAAGGCTTGCGAAGTAAACAGTTTAGGAACAGCGAGCTCACCCCCTCCCCAATTATAAACCGACATCCCAGGCGCTGGCCACCACTGTGACCAACAACAATGCATGGTCACCACAATCACCGTTGGGAGTAGCAGTAACCGTATCAAATGCGTGTTAGGCCTTCGCGCCAAGTACGCCATGAACAATACGAATGGAATGAAGGTCCATGTTTGAGGAACTGTCTTCCAGGAAAGAGGTTTCCGCTTGTCGAGCTCCGGGACGACCAGACGAATAAATCGATGGACGCCAAGCAGTACCCTATAGCAAATTTTGAGCGCGATTTCAGGTGTTAGGAGTGTATCGAATACATACTCATCTACTGCAGAGCCCATGCTGGAGAGCTACAAGAAAGAAGATGAGGCCCGCACGAGAATGGAAAGAGAACCTTGTAGACGTGTCCTTCCTTCCGAATGGACTGGGTTATGACGAAGTTGCTGACGCACACGACCTCGCGACATCGGCACCGGCACCAATGAGCGCAGGCAGTCGAAAGATGAACACCGGATTTAGTAAAGATTGTTGCACGTGATAAAGATACTTTGCGCCGAACGGAACCACAGGAGACATTAAGGGTTATGACATCTAAACATATTTTGAGCGCCATCTAAAACTTATTGATCACATGTCCTCCA